>PVIH01004791.1:0-134216 GCA_004025045.1 Sigmodon hispidus | reverse complement strand
TCTTTCTCCTCTTGCTTATTTTTGTTTTTGTTGCTTGTTTGTTTGTTTTTGAGACAAGGTCTCTCAGTGTAGCCCAGGCTGTCCTGGAACTCACGGAGATAGCCTACCTCTCCCTCCTAAGTGCTGGGATTAAAGGAGTGTGGCACCAACAGTCTCTTCCCAAGTTTTAAAAATAACTAATTAATTTGTATTTTAATTTTGTGTAAGACTGTTCTGCCTGCATATATATGTGTATACATATATATATGTGTGTGTGTATATATATATATATATAATTGTGTGTGAATTGCGATTCTGTGTGTGTGTCTGGTACCTGTGGAAGTCTGAAGAGGGTGCCAGATGACCTGGACCTGGGCTTTCAGACGCTTGTAAACCCTGTGTGATTGTTCAGAACCAAATCCAGCCCCCCACACGAGCAGCAAGTACCTCTAACCCAGGAGACATTTCTCTAGCCACAGCCTTTTTATTTCTTCATCTCTGAAACAAGGTCTTGCACTGTACTCCAGGCTAGAAGTGAGCTAAGGCACAGCATCTCTCTGCCTTAGCCTCCCGTGTGCTGGCCTTACAGACATGTACCACGATGCCTGGTTCTTCCATTATTGCTGATTTGAACAGTCTCATGCTGTAGCCCTCTGAGCCACCACTGCTGAATCGTGAAGGAGTGTTGGTCATTGAGAAGCTGGGGTGTTAAACCTCTCTCTACACACTACACACTACACACACGCACGCACGCACGCACACACACACAGTCTCTTACTCTGTCTCTCTGCTGAGTGGTACTTTCTCTCCAGCCAGCCTGAGAATAATGACACAGAGACTTATTAATTATGAAAGCTTGGCTTCAGTTTAGGCTTGTTCCCAACTAGGTCTTATAACTTAAGATTTATTTATCACGTACCCAGTGTTCTGCCTGCACATGTCCCTGCAGACCAGAAGAGGGCACCAGATCTCACTATAGAGGATTTTGAACCACCATGTGGTTGCTGGGATTTCTGGAAGAGCAGACAGTGCTCCTAACCTCTGAGCCATATCTCCAGCCCTAACCCATAGTTTTTAATCTATGTTTTTTCATAAGGCTTGTTACCTCATCTCCGTGCTGTCCACCCCACTTCCTCCTTGTCCAGCCTTTCTTTTTCCCAGAGTTCTGTCTCTGCCCAGAGGTCCTACCTATACTTTCCTGCCAGCCACTGGCTGCCCAGTTTCTTGTTAAGTAGTCACAGGGACACACACTTCCACACTCCGTACAAAGACCGCCCTCCCCCCAGCATCCTGCCCCAGTTCTAGATGTTCTGGGCTTGGGATAGCCTTGGGCCAGTCCATACCTGTTTATGGCAGGGCTACTCAGCCCTAGTCAGCCCTATGTTTTAAATGTTCATCCTCTCTCTCACACTGTTTCAGTTGTACAACTGGCAAATTGGGGAGTTTGGGTTGAATGTGGTGGTGACATATGTGGTGGCAATGATGGGTACCAGCTGGAACCAAGAGACAAGGACTGGGATGAGAAGAATAGAGGACATGGATGTAGATGAAGGAGGCGAATTTGGTGAGGATTATGGGTTGGCATGGGAACACAGGTGAGAAATAGAGAGAGACCAGCTGGAGAACTGCATCCCTGGGACAAAAGACTGGGACAGTGTGATGCTGTCCCAGGGGAGGCCCAGATGTGCTAAAGCCAGGTCAGCCAGAGACTCTTCATACCCTGAGCAGCAGAGGAAGCCCAGGCTGAGCCCAGAGCTGTGGGTCTGCAACCTGATCCTGAAACCCAGCTTCCTCTACTCTCCCCTAGCTTGGCCAGATAGCCCCGCCCCCCAGGGTCACTGCCAGTCTCTTGACCTTCAGCACAGCATCTGGCCCCAAGTAATTATAGAGCTGTCATCAAGCCTGGCTATAAAAGAGTGGCTAGGCCAGCTCAGGAACCTGGGAAGAGTAGGCTGTCGCCGAGATGCTGGGTTGTCTGGGGAACATTCAACTTTACCCATATACTAACTCACAACTTTGCACACTTCGATTCACGTTCACTCACATAATCTCACAAGTTTGCAACTGCTACACAGTCCAACTCCCTGTTCAGTGGGGGGGGGGGATGGAGTGCAACGCTGAAGGGACCTTAGGAAGGATAACCTGGGCTTGTTTACACAGCTGGGGTACAAGGGACCTCAGTGTACCAGAGGGACTAGCACAGATCCACAGACAGGCTCAGTCCCACAGAACAAGGACAGACACATGGCACACACAGGTGTGCATGCTCAACCCACTTCCCATCTGGCAAACACACAAATGCAAACTCAAGTCACAATACCTAACACATTCCTACAACTCCAGATCACACACACAAAAAGAGGTTTACAGGCAACCCAAGGCACATTTATATCCAGGGTCACACGGGGTGACACAGAGAATGACACAGTTGTCCAGCACAGATCAGCTGACAGTCTCAACAAAACAAACAGTGTTTGGTGCCAAGAAGGGCAACAGACAAGCTGGGTAAATTCAGGAGTCTGGGAAAGTATGGGCAGGAATGAAGGGTACTGGGGTCACGGTCACTTTCCTGGGATCTGCAGAGCACACCAACAACCACACACAAGACACAAAAACAACTCTAAAGACAGACACAGACACATTAACACACCCTTGGAGATGCAAGCCGTGCCCAGCATTAGACACCTCCCCCAGGGACCTGAGCAGCCTACGCCCACACTACCTTACAGATGGAGAAGACAATGAGGGACTATCTGCGAAGAGGTTAGCCTGAGGTCAGAGAGACCTTTGTGCCCACACCACAGACAGCTTATCCAGACACACAGACACACAGACACACAGATACACTCACAGAGACCTTGAGCCTCAGGGCAGGGCCTCTAAAGCCTAACATAACCGTGGCTGTCTACCCAGGTGGGGCCATGCCCATGTCTGCCCACCTGGGCCCCAGAATGCCCCAAGAGAAAACATCTCACACAGATCCCAAGAAAGATGATCCTGGCACCCTCTGTACACTGTGGCCAGTTGCTTAGGTAACCTTCCAGGAGAGAGAAAAGGGAGTGGCCCCCACCCCTCCCCGAAAGTGATCCCTAGAAAGGCAACCACAATGGGTCTTGAGAACAGTCTTTCTTCCTTGTATGCCTATCACACACAGGCAGGAGTAAACTTTGAGCGAGCACAGTTGAGGCTCATGGTGCAAACCTGTGAGCTCAGTCAGCCCCTAAGCGCTGACATCCAAGGTCAGCCTCAGCAATATAGGGAGGCCAACCTAAGGGACATGAGACCCCCCTCAAAAGAAACCTTTAGACATGGAACTCAGAACGGGGTGATGGGGTGACTGTGTGGGTTGTTAGAGAAGGAGCTGATGTCTCTGGAATGATTGACAGCTTGCCACATAGGGAGTGGGGACTCACAGCTGGATGGAGACTGAACAGACAAAAAATCCTGGGCCAAAAGAGCAGAGACAACATCAACAGTCACAAAAACATTAAAGCATTCACACTCAGAGCAGAGCACACCATTTTTACAGAATGCCTTAATGAGCGGCCCTCCTTGAGCAAGAGGCTACTCCTCACTCCCTGACCACGTTGGTCCCCAGTCCCACGGTCCTGGAGCTGCGAGAATGGCACCCCCAGATTTCTCTTATATGTCTGTGACCTGTTTTCTGTCAAGCTGTGTGTCTGCTGGGACCATAGTAAGTAAACCCCCTTCTCTGGGGCCACTGGCAGCGGAGCCCCAACATCTTGCAGTCTCTGAGCTGTCCAGGTCTGGGGGGAGCAGAGAAGCCAGGGAGGATGCCGCCCCTGTCACCGCCCCCCTCCCGGCATTTTGGAAGTACTGTCTTAGGCATGGGTCAGGGTTTAAAGTACACCGGGTTACTAGCAGAAAGGTGGCAGGAGACGGGCTCCTTCTTGACCTATCTGGAACGCCTGCAGCGGTTTGGCGGGGACTCTGCCCCACTGCCCTGTGGAGTGGGCAGCGGCGTGTCTCGGTGGGCTCCCTGTGATTAGATCTCCATTTCATTTCCTGTACTGGTTCATTTCAGCTTTACTTGACTCGTTCCCTTTAGGAAAATGAGTGCAACTTCAAACCACATTCAGTCTTCGGATACTTCGGCCCACTTTGCTCAGTGTGAGCCTCTTCCAGCCTCTGCTTTCCCACTGTCCTGTTCTCTTGTCACAACCAGCTGTGAGTTCCACAATATATAGAACGAGTGTGTACTGTGTGTGCATGTGGGTGTTTTGACTGCTTCTGTCTGCACCACCCGAGTGCATGGTGCAGATGAAGTCCAGAAGAGGGTGCTGAATTCCTCTGGAACTAGAATTACAGTTCAGATCCCCTGCAAATTCAGCCCATGTTTTTAATCCCTGAGCCATTCCTCCTGCCCCCATTAACTTTTTAAAGAGAATTATTTATTTTATGATGATGATGATGATGATGATGATGGTCTTTTGCCTTTCTGTATGGCTGTATGAGAGTGTTGGATCCTGCAGTTACAGACAGATGTGAGTGCTGGGAATTGAACCCGGGATCCTCTGAAAGAGCAGTCAGTGCTCTTAACTTCTGAGCCATCTCTCCAGCCCACCTTTCTTTTTTAAATCTTTTTAAAAATTCTCTTAAAAAATAAAAAGGTAAAATGGTGATGTCACACCCCTTTAATCCCAGCACTCAGGAGGCAGAAGCAGAAAGATCTCCGTGAGTTCAAAGCCAGGCTCAGGCCAGCCAGGATTATAAAGTATGATATTGTCTCTAAACAAATAAAATAAACACTTACAGATTTGCTATTCATTGAGTCTCTCTGCATCTTTGTGTAGACGGAGGTTTCTATCATCTGTCATTTTTCTTCTGCTTGAAGGATTCTTAAAAACATTTCTTACAGTGCAAGCCTGCCCCTGACAGATTATTCCAGCTTTTAAACACCTGAAAGTGTCTTTCTTCATCATTATATTTGAAAAATACTGACACAGTTCCAGCTTCATTGTCTCTTACACTGTAAAAAATGGGACTCGGCTGTCTTCACCCAGGAAAGGCTTTTGGAGAGGAGTGAGCCCCTCTTTCCTCTTCCAATGACGAGCTTGCTCCTGAGACTTCAATCTTCTCTGATTCTCAGCAGCTGCAAAGACAGGGAAAGGGAAACTGACAGACAACAGTGCTGCTGGTGCTGTAGCTTTGAACGGGTGTAGCCAGTGGCCAGGGTGTTCAGGTCATGCCAGTGCAACCTTTGTACGTATTTACGAATACCTTAGGACGGCAAGCAAGTCTATGCAGGCAGGAGAACAAGTACAGAATTTCAGTAGCCACTTTCCTTAGATTGACCCCACAGCAGCCTTCGGACATTTCACTGTACCTGCAGTGAATGAAAACAGAAATCAGAAGCATCACATAGTGGCTAGGAGGAAACCTTACACACACAACACACACACACACACACACACACACACACACACACACACACACACACACACACCCCTCCCCTCAACACTCAGTGTCCTGGAGGCTGGGCATGATGGCACACACAGCAATTAGTTGTAAAGGCAGAAGTTCAGCCTCAGCCTGGCTAGGCAAGAAAGACTGTCTCAAAAATAAGCCAAACCGGGGCTGGAGAGATGGCTCAGCGGTTAAGAGCACCGTATGCTCTTCCAGAGGACCCGGGTTCGATTCCCAGCACCCACATGGCAGCTAACAACTGTCTGTAGTTCCAGTTCCAGGCAAACACCAAGGCAAATAAATAAATAAAGTTTAAAAAAAAAAAAAAAAAATAAGCCAAACCCGAATCAGGGCCAACAGGATTCAGAGGGCAAAGGCTCTTGCTGTCAAGCCTAACCCTGGAGTTTGATTCCTGGAACCCACCCACTGTGGAAGGAGACTATCAACTCTCACAGACTGTCCTCCGACTGACCTCCAAGTACATGAATATGCATGCAACAAATAAACATTTTTTTAAAAAAATCAAGCAGCCAGGAGATGGAGAGATGGCTTAGCACTTAAAACCACTGGCCACTTTTCCAGAGGACCTGAGTTCAATTCCCATGTGGCAGCTCACAAATGTCTATAATTCCAGTTCCCAAAGGATCTGGCACTCTTACACAGACAAAACAACAATGTACATAAAAATAAATAAAACTTAAAAAAACAAGCAAAACAGTCATTCTTCCTTACCCTCACTATACAACCATAACAATCACTAGATTTATTTTATGTGTATGGGTGTATTGCCTGCATACGTGTCTGTGTACCATGTATGTGTCTGGTACCCTCAGAGCCCCTCTGAGGAGATGGTATCCCCTGACACTGGAGTGATAAATGGTTGTAAGCCAGCACACAGGTGCTGGGAAGGAAACCCAGATCCTCTGCAAGAGCAGCCAGTGCTCTTAAGCAATGAACATCTTTTTACCTAGAATGCCCTCTGTAGACCTGGCTGGCCTTGAACTCAGAGATCTGCCTGTCTCTGCCTCCCCAGTGCACCACCACTGATGGGCTTATTTACTTGTCTTGAGACAGGGTCTCTCTGTGCATCTCTGGCTGGCTTTAAACTCACCATGTGGAACACACTGATCTCCAAGCTCCAACAGTGCTTCCCTGACTTTCCTTCTTAAATGCTGGGACTAAAGACATTTGCCACCATGCCTAGCCTGGTGATTAGCTTTTAAATGTTCTTTTTGTTTTGAATTCAACAACCCTTTACTGAACACGTACTGTGAAGAAATTAGTGAGATGTGTAGAGGGCTTTAGTCATGTTCCTTAAATAGCACTACTAAGGTACAAACTGCAAATCAAACTTCTTTCTCTTTCTTTCTTTTGTTCTTTCTTTCTTTTTAAGATTTATTTATTTATTGTGTATACAGTTTCTGCTTGCAGCCCAGAAGAAAGCACTAGATCTAATTACAGATGGTTGTGAGCCGCCATGTGGTTGCTGGGAATTGAACTCAGGACCACCGGAAGAACATTCAGTGCTCTTAACCACTGAGCCATCTCTCCAGCCCGCAAATCAAAAATTTATGTTATGACTTTAATCAAAAAGAATGAGTGTGCCACTAAAGAAAACACCAATGAAATAAGGTCAATGTCGTGAACCTAATTTAAAAATTAATTTCAACTTTACAACTAGTTTTCCCTTAAAAAACATTGTGACTTATCTTCATGCAGAATTTAAAAACTTTTATGTGTATTAGTGTTTTCCTGCATGTGTGTGAGTATGCACCATGTACACTTCTGGTGCCCACAGAGGCCAGAAAGTGATGCTGAATTCCCTGTAACTAGAGCTGCAGATGGTTGTGAGCCACCATGTGGATGCTGGAATCACACCAGGTCCTCAGTAAGAGGGATAAGTGCTTCTAAGCACTGAGCTCTCTCCAGCCTCATAAAGACTGTGTACGGTGCAGGGGTTGAGTTGAGGGCCTTCCATACTCACACGTGCTGGCCAGCCCTCTTCACGTTCTGGGTTGTTTTCTTTTGTTTGAGCCAGTATCATGTAGCTCAAGGTGGGTCTTAAATTTCTGACTGTTCTGCCTCGCAAGTGCCAGGATCATAGGCATGCACTACCATGCCCAATTCGAATACATACACACACACACACACACACACACACACAGAGAGAGAGAGAGAGAGAGAGAGAGAGAGAGAGAGAGAGAGAGAGAGAGATTTTGATATAATCATATCATTTCCCCTACCCTACCCTTTTTCCCCCTAAGCTTTTCCATGTATTCCTCCAATCTGACTTTAAAAATTAATAAATAAACTTGGAGCTAGAGAGATGGCTCAGCAGTTAAGATTACGGGCTGCTCTTCCAGAGGACCTGGGTTCAATTTCCAGCAACCACATGGTGGCTCACAACTGTTTGGAACTCTGGTTTCAGGGGATCTGACACCGTTGAATGTTTGATAATTATCGATTGGATTACAGATGTTAGACATTTAATGTTGTTTGATGCTAGGATTTTGTAAATATGTCTTTCAATGTCTTTTAGCCTTCCTCTGAAACCTAACTGAGTTACTTAGAACAGATAAAATCATTTGACTTTTGTGTGGGTGTAGGGTGCCATGCTAGCCTTGAACTCACTATGAAGCTGGCCTTGAGCTCCCATCACCCTGCTTTCACTTTCCCAGGGGACATTACAGCCAGCTTGGACTGACCCTTCAAAGGTTCACTTCTACCTGACATTTGGCAAGACTAGAATGGCCTTTGTTCCCCGGCTAAAGAGGCAATATGATTCTGAAGCACCTCTGCTGCAGTGATTTAGTCAGGAGCCAGAGACCGCACAGCACAGACCTTTGAACAGGGGGAGTTTGTTAACCATAATAAGATATGCGCGTGGGACGGGATTGGTGGGCAGGAAGTCAACAGAACTCTAAAGAATATAGGGACTGTCTAGCACACCTGTAGTTCCAGGAACTCTGGAGGCTGGTTGCTTAATCCCAGGAGATCAGGGTCCGCCTAGGCAACATAGTACGTCTCCATCATCTGAAATAGTGTTGATGATGATGTTTGAAAGGCAAAGACGGGGAATGGAGGATGTAAGGGCAGCCACTCTTCCAGGGTTGAGACCACCTCTAAGGAACAGCGTTCCTTCCCTCAGTTGTAGCAGAGGAGTTTCTGCCACTGCAGAAACCCGCTGATGTGGCAGCATCAGGAAGAAAGCTCCTTCCTGGGGCTCTCTCCATTTTTAGTGAGCCAGCTAGGAAGGACCAGTATAGAGCTAAGAGGCAATGTATCCAGAGCCAGCCACTGCATGACGCTTTTCCACTCCTGCTTGTGGGAAGGTAAGGCCCTGGGTTAGGCTCTGACCCATGCTGCTTCCTGTGTCTCACGGATCCTACACACCAGAGCAGCCTTCTCACGGCTTTGTTAATCACACAGCTGCAGAGATGAGGGGCGCTCTGGGGGCCTCCAAAGTCCCTTCTCTGTGCACCTCTCCTCTTTAGGACTCCGTGCTGCAAACTAGAATTCCCTCTGGACGCCAGCCCCTCCCTTCCTCCACTCCGAGAGACCAGCATGCTGTGCTTCCTATACCAAGCCTGGAATTCCCACCCATGAAACCAGACAATTCCACCCCACTCACTCTGCTCTCTCCTGCTTCTCAGGGTCTGTCACTTGCTTTGGAATGCTTTTTGTTTTTATGAGACAGGGCTTCCCTGTGTATTCCTAGCTGTTGTGAAACTAGCTTTGTAGACCAGGCTGGCCTGAAACTCACAGAGATCTGCCTGCTTCTGCCTCCCCAGTACTGCAATTAAAGATGGGTGCCACCACTGTTAGGCTACTTTTTTAGTTATTTAAGGCAGTAGAAAATGGTCTATGTACTCCAACAGGCCAGAATCCAAATGTCTATGGGGAGGACCCAGTGAGAGAGTATGAGGGAAAACCCTTAATGTCAAAAACTAAATAAAACAACAACAAATCCAGGGCTGCATGTGCTCAGTAGTTAAGAACAATTACTCCCATTGCTCAAGACCTGGGCTTGATTCCCACACCCACATGGCAGGCAGCTCACAATCATCTGTGACTCCAGATCTAGGGGATCTGATGCCACGCTCTAACTTTTGCAAGCTCCTACAGGCTCACACACACACATATATATAGAATTAATAAATACTTTTTTAAAAAGAAAGCTCTAGTCTGGGTATACTGGAGTACGCCTCTAATCCTAGCATTCAGGAAGCAGGGGCAAGTTAGTTAAAGGCCATCTTGGTCTACATAATACTTCCAGGCCAGCCAGGGGTACATAGTGAGGCACTGTTTCAAAAACAGACAAACCAAAATCAAAGCCAACACACTCAAAACCATCCTGTGATTCTGGAAGGCTTTCCTCCCAGTAGGGCTATGACTTTATTTGCTTTTCAAAAACCTTGCAGAAGCCCAGCCTGGCAGCTAGGCATGTAATCCCAGCACACAGGAGACTAAAGCCAGAGGCTCTTAAATTCAAGGCTAGCCTCAATTGGAGGAAATCCTAGGCTACATAATGAGACTTTGTCTCAAAAACTAAAAGCTACAAATATAGTTCACAGTTCAACACACACACACACACACACACACAGCCTAGAAGCTGGAGAGATAGCTCAGCCATTAAGAACATGAGCTATATGCCAGCTGTGGAGACATCTGACTGACTAATTCCAGCACTCTAGAGGCAGAGGCAGGGGGATCTCTGTGAGTTTGGGGCCAGCATGGTATACAAAGCAAGTTCCAGGACAGACAGGGCTGTATAGCAAGACCCTGTATGGAGAAAAAGAAAAAGAAGAAAGACTTTGTGGGGCGTCTTTGAATGTCTTGCTATGGTTGCTAGCACGAAGTCCCCTGTGGAAGCCGGGACGTGGCTCAGTGATAAAAACAGTTGCGTAGCACATGTTAGGGTCTGGATTCCATCCCCAGGACCACAAACCCACTCAAAAACCAAAACCCCCACTCCTATAGATCAAATTTTATGATGTCCTCCTCTTTAAAACAGGGAGACCTTATATAGTAATGTACACATTATCCCTTTTAATTGTCTATAATTAATTTTATTAGACCACAGTGATAGTTTTACAAAGTTAAATGGGCTAAACAACTCTGATGAAAAAACACAGGTTCTGTGTTGAGGTTGTACCCATGGGAGAACACCGCCTAGAGAGAACTGACCTCTGCTCAGCCCTCAAAACTGCTAAACCAAAGCAAACAACACAGCTCTGTGACACCCTCCCACGGCTCCCAAACCTACTTCAGAGGTAACCACAGGTACCACCAATGGATTGTCCTCTACGCTCTGGCACATTCCCACAGCCACACTCTAGAGTGACATTATTTGTATGTACACCTTCCCCCACTGAAGGTGAGGATTTGGGTTTCTGTCTTACCTGATGCATGGACAAACACACCCTCCTGAAGGAATTAAATGAAAATTTTTGGTTAAATCAACATTTAGCACCGGGTAGGTCATGAAACGGTAACCACTATTCACAGTAACACAATAATCCCATATTATTTGGTGATTCCTTCTATTTCTTTTCCAGAGTTTTCTTTCCTTGGAGCTTGTAATGAACCGGAAGGACCAGCAACCCAAGAGACACGTCTAGAGACTACCAACAGTTCACAGAAAGGAAATGCAAATGGCTTTTACATTTTTAAAAAGATGCTCAACCTCACACAGAAGATAAATGAAAATTAAAACTACATCAAGACAGCATCTCTCATTTATCAGCTTGGCAAAACTCCAAGTTCACAGCACAGTCTGTCGATGTGACTTTGGGGAACAGACATTTTCCTGTATTGCCGGTGGGGGAGGCTACGCAGTGGATTTCACAGGAAGAGAGACCAGGAGACAGCAAGCAGCACCATTACCCAGGCATCACCCCTTACCTGGCACTCCCACTCCGGATCGGCACCTTCAGCTGTACTTGTGCACTTGGGCAGTGACGTGTGACACTCACTCATAGTAGGAAAACACACCCCGAGTGTCCTTGTTTGGAGGGCTGCATAAATAAAGTACTATATGTCTGCACAGAGAAGCACTGAATCACAGGGGAAGTTCTCATAGAAAGGCCTCAAGGCTAGGTTTTGAAACAGTACACAAGAGATCAATGTATAAAATATGTAAGAAAAACAAGGTGGCTTGTCCCCGAGTATGGACAAAATCAACTTTGCTAAACTTCATACTTTTGTTCAAGGAGAAAATGGTGAAGATGATAAATTTAGTTATGATTTCTTTTAACACACACACACATAAACTCACCAGAAGTTTATATAAGAAACTAATTTTAGGGGCTGGAGAGATGGCTCAGTGGTTAAAACTGCTCTTCCAGAGGTTCTGAGTTCAATTCCCAGCAACCACATGGTGGCTCACAGCCATCTATAATGAGATCTGGTGCCCTCTTCTGACTTAGAGGCATGCATGCAGAACACTGTATACATAATAATAAGTAAATCTTAAAAAAGAAAAAGCTAATTTTTTTAAAATGACTGCTTTGGGGGAGGTGGAGTATATACAGTTACTTTAAAAAATAGTTTTGAAGCCTTTTGTTCTGTTTTATTTGAGTTTTATCATTTTTTTAAAATTTGGTTTTATTTCTGTATATGGGTGTTTTGCCTGCATGTATGATGGATCATCACATGCATGCCTGATGCTGGTGAAGGCCAGAAGACATTGGTTCCTGGACAACCCGAGTTACTACCAACTGTGAGCTGCCATGTGGATGCTGACTCATCTCTACCACCACCATCTCGTTTTTCATTGGGATATGATCTCACTGTGTAGCACTGGTTGGCCTGGAACCCTTTATGTGGTCCAGGCTAGCCTCCAACTCACAGAGAACAGCCTGGCCTTGCCTCCTGAGTGCTGGGAGTAAAGGTGTGCCACACAGAGGCTAGTTTTGGTTTTTGAGCCACGTGACCTCTTTAGAAGCCAGACTTCATGGCTCAAGACAGTTGCCCCAATTTTTCAAGAGGGTGATGCTGGAGTAGAATGAGTTCAAGGACAGTCTGGGCAACTTGCTGAGACTGACCCTGTTGCAATATAAAAAGGGGGGGAAACACAAAAAAATAGACGAAGAGCTCTAGCTTGTCATGCAAGAAGTTCTAGACTCAGTCTGCTATGGTCCCAGTACTCACTCATTTGGGACTGAGGGCATAGCTGAGTGGTAAAGCATTTGCCCAGCATGTGTGAGGTACCTGGTTCAGTCCCCAGCTCCATGGGTTTTTAACAGAGAATTTAGGTTTGTAATTTTCTTGGATATTTATTTTATGCATTTAAAATTTACTATCAGGCTGGTGGGGTGGCTCAGCAGATAAAGAAGCTGCCGAGGTCTGTGGACCTGAGCTCAGTCCCCATGAGCCACACGGTAGAAGGAGTGAACTGACTCCCACAGTTGTCCTCCGACCTCCACACACTTGCTGAAATTACATGCCAGCCCTCAAGTAAAATGCAACAAAAACTAAATAAGCAAATAAAATTAAATGAACAAAATAAAAAGGTACTAATTAGTCCCCACATTCTGCAGCATGGACAAGAACAGCCTGTAGTGTCTCCTGGGCTGGAGGCCTTTTCTGGAACCACTCATGTCTTTGCTTAGACTTGGGCTGGTTAACTTCTGTTCTGCCACAGATGTGTGGCCTGGAGCATCCCTCCTCAATGCTCTAGGAATCCTCTTCCTCTTTCTCTGCCTCCTGCTTTTTATGTTTACCAGCTCATGGGGCACACCTCATGGAAGGAGAGAGAAATTTTCCAATCACACAGATATGCATAGACATTGACCTCCACACAATGCCTCTCATTCTGATTACTTTATTTCTCTCTTCTGTTTAATGTGCATACATATAGTATGCGTGCATGCATGTTTGCACGCATTTGCACATCTGTGTTTGTGGGCGTAGCCATGTGAGGTTGGGGGCCCAAGGCTGATGTCATAGTCTTCCTCCTTATTCATTTAGGCAAGGTCTCACCACTGAGCAGAGCTTGCCAATACGGTTAGTCCTGCTACCAGCTGACTGCAGGGATCCCTGCCTCTGCTTTCTGAAGACATGCAGTTACAGGTGGGCTGCCATGCCCGGCAACTATCTAAGCAGGTTCTAGGGATCTGAACTTGGGTCCTCACACTTTATTCATTGAGCCATCTCCCCAGTCCTGTGTGTGTGTGTGTGTGTGTGTGTGTGTGTGTGAGAGAGAGAGAGAGAGAGAGAGAGAGAGAGAGAGAGAGAGGTGCATGTATCCATTTGTATATATAGATATGTGTGCACATGGAGGCCATAGGTCAACATCATATACCTGCTGTGTCCAGGACGACTTGGCTCCTGGAACTCTGACTAAGAAAAAAGAACAGACACATGGTAAGCAAGGCTGGCTAGTGAGCCTCAGGGACCCTCCTCTTTCCACTCCTTCAGTGCTTGGATTATATATGTGCCCCACCGCGCCTGGTTTGCATGGTGTGTTCTGGGATCCACTCAGGCCTCCACACTTTCTTTGTAAGCACTTGACTATCTCCTGTCTTTGTTCATTGTATTCTGTTTGGCTTGAGACGTGGTCCTGGCTGGTCTGGAACTCTTGATCCTCCAGTCCATGCCTCTCAGGTGCTATGGCACAGCAATGCATCATCATACATAAAGATTCTATTAGTGTTTTCATTATGTGTATGTGGATGGGTTGGGGGAGGCAGGGTTGTATGTGAGTGCAGTACCCTTGGAGGCCAGAAGAGGGCGGTGAGTCACCTGGAACTAGATGTAACTGGCAATTGTTAACGTCCCATTTTTCGATGCTGGGATCCAAACTCAGGTCTTTCTACTCCTGAGACAGCTGTCCAGCCTCAGCTCCCTTTCTGTTTGGTTGCTCTCTGTGTTGTGGTTGTATTTACTTACCGTGGGTGGGTGGGTGGAAACCTATGCATGCTACAGGTCAGAGCACAGTTTGCTTCTCTCCTCCCACCACTGAGTCCTGGGGATCAAACTCAGAGCAGTGGAGACGTGGCAGCACGCGCCCTTACCCACTAATCTCTCACACTAGCCCACTGTGTACTCTGATATCTTTTCCCCATTAGGGGCTGGGAGCTTCCTCAAATGTTTGCCCACCCTATGCTCTAGATCCACAAGTAAATGCGAGGCACAAAACTGGTAACTGATGATATATACAAGATGGCTTTGTGTCTGTATCCTCTCTAGAATGGAAGCTTCTTGCCTGGTATACAGCAGGGACCAAGTTTTGTAGAAAGAGAAAAACAGGAATGGTAGAAACAAAGAATAAAAAGACATAGCTGGGCTGATGGTGCTCGCCTTTAATCCTAGCACTAGGGAGGCAGAGGCAGGTTGATCTCTAAGTTCAAAGCCAGCCTGTCCACAGAGCACATTCCAGGATGGCTAGAACTGTTACACAGAGAGAGCATGTCTCAAAGAAAAGGGGAAAAGTAAGGGAAAGAATGAAGAATGAAATGATGTGAAACAGCCTGTATGTGCATTTGCGCGCCGACCATTGCGAGCCTTCGCAAGCCTTCGGAGAGGAAATCTTGTCATGCACTCGAATGAGTCACATGTGTAACCCAGGGAGAACTTTCTGCCAAGTCCGCTGAGGCAGCCACAGGACCGGTCAATGGGGATCAAGAAAGCCAGGGTGAGATGTAGTTGCTTAGTTTCTGGAGAGTTCAAGGAAGCTGAACCCTCCTGCCCTCCTGCCCCCTTCCAACTGACCCATCCCCAGTCCCAGCCTGAGCTAACCCCTCCTCTGAAACCTTTACCCTTCCCTGGCATTAGAGGAAGCAGACATCCTCACTGTTGGCTGACCTTCACTTTTCAGATTACAGCTACTTCCTTTCTCCAGAAATGTTCCCAGCCACATCTGCTGTCAATCTTCCAGGACTCGGAAGCTGAGAACTGTGTCCTCTCTCATGCTGAGCTGCACTGCTGCCCATGAGGTGAGTTACAGTCACGTTCAGGTGGTCTCCAGAACATGCTCATGTGGTTAACCCCATCCTAATCTGAGTCTTTGAAGAGCAGACCTGAGGGCCACCACACACCGCTGAAGATTCAAAATGCACAGACCCACATTCAGATAAGAGGTCTGTGTAGAGCTGGAGAGATGGCTCAGAGGTTAAGAGCACTCAGTGACTGTTCTTCCAAAGGACCTGAGTTCAATTCCCAGCAACCACATGATGGCTCACAACCACATGATGGCAATGAGATCTGATACCCTCTTCTGTATACTGCATAAATAATAAATAAATATTTTTTAAAAGATCTCTGTGTATAGCAAGGAAGACTTTTATCCCAGCCAGCCCCAACTCCGAGATGGGGTGCAATATGGTACAGTAAGGACAGTCTGGTCCCCTTAGTCTGTTCACACCTTTAAGGCCAGCTCCTCAGAAACAGAGACATTAGGGTAGAAGCCAAAGAAAGAGGGGAGAACTGACCCCACAAAATTGTCCTCTGACCTCCACATGCGTGCTGTGACATCATCCTCTACATCATACGTACACATGAATAACAAAATAAAACTTTAAAAAATAGAAGCTGGTGGTGGTGGCACACACCTTTAATCCCAGCACTCAGGAGGCAGAGGCAGGCAGATCTCTAAATTCGAAGCTAGTCTGTTTTACAGAGTGAGTTCCAGAACAGCCAGGACCACATAGAGAATGTTGTGGGAATACCTTTTTATACACTGTGAAGATGTGTCTCTGCCAAGGCAGCTTCTGATTGGTTTAATAAAAAGCTGGCAGCCAATAGCTAGGCAGAAAAGGACAGGCAGGATTTCCAGAGAGGAAGAAGAGAGGTGGGGATGTCACCAGCCAAGCATGGAACAAGTTAGATGTAGTACGGAGAAAAGGTGATGAGCCACATAGTAGATTAATATAAACAGGTTAATTTAAGAACGGGTTGGAAACAAACCCAGAAAGATAAGCAGGGGATGTACTCACTCATTAGTGGACTCTAAACAAACAAACAAGAAAAAAAGCCAAACATGCCCAGGCTGCAAACCACAGCCATTGAACAGCTTGGGATCAGAAACACCCTGGACTGACTCCTTGATCCCACTCCACCTAGAGGAACACCTGACTTAGTCTTGAGGTTGGGGGGAGAAAACTGGATCTGCCAGGAGTGGAGATTGAACTAAGCAACATTGGGACCTTGGACTGCCTGCCCATGGCGGGATGGGGAGATGTGGAGAAGAGAGAATGACCTGATGTGGTAGGAGGGGGAAGGGACCTTGAATAAAGATATACAAGGATATAAAATGTGACTTCTTTGTTTATAATAATAAAAAATGAAATAAAATAAAATAAAAAGAACTGGTTGGAAACAATCCTAAGCTAAGGCTAGGCTTTCATGATTAGTAAGAAGTCTCTGTGTCATTATTTGGGAGCTGGCGGTCCAAAGAAGCTTCAACTAAAGAGAAACCTTATTTTGGGGGAAAAAATAATAAGATTTTTTTAAAAAATTAAATAGACAAAATAGGATGAGAGTTGGTCCTAGCAGCACAGTCTCGTTACTCAAGCTCCTGGTGAAACTGGGGTAGAAAAGGCAGAAGTTCAAGGACAGCTGAGACAACCAAACAACCATAAAACAAAAGAACAAGCTGGGCTGGGTGGTGCACGCCTTTAATCCCAGCACTTGGCAGGGGCAGAGGCAGATCTCTGTGAGTTCAAGGCCAGCCTGGTTACAGAGCAAGTTCCAGAACAGCCAGAGATACAGAGAAACCTTGTCTCAGAAAAACAAACAGAGAACAAAGGGTTGGGTGAGAGGAAGGGAGGGAAGAAAGAGAAAAAAGAGAGAAAGGGAGAAGAAAGAGAAGAGAAACCAACCAAGCGAGCCCACATCTGTAATCCTTGTACTTTTAGAGGTGAGGGCAAGAGTATCCAATGTGCAGCTTTGAGACCAGCCTGAGCTATAGGAATCATTGTCCCAAGACAACAACAACAACAACAACAAGCTAGAGATGCAGCACAGTGGTAGAGCATTTTTCTAGCAAGTGTGAGACCTCGGGTTGAATCCTCAGCGCAGAGAAATCAAAAAGGGATTTGAGAAGTAGCCAGACCCCAGAAGAAAACTAACCCCAAACTCTGGCATCTCCACAGCTGTATCTGCCCCTGCTCAGCCCTGTAACTTCTGTCTACCCTGGGAACTGACCATGCCGCCTTTGTCCAACACCCAGACATAAGACAGGATGTAACATAAACAGGATAGCTGAGGTCCCCAGACCACAGAAAAGACCAGCTTCCCATTCCCCATTGAGAAACCTTCTCCCAGCCCAGGGTGTATGAGCGAGCGCTCGTGCTGACAGGGTGACACCAGAGAGCCACTGAATAGAGACTGGGGTTAGGCCTGCTGACCCCAGTGGCCCCAAACTGTAATCCCTTAGCTAAAACCTGAAGGGTGTCACAAGGTGGAGGCCAGGACAGTTTGGGCAATTTAGAAAGATATTGTTTTAAAAATTTTTTTTAAGGGTTGGGAATATAGCTGGTACAGATTGCTTGCCTAGCATTCATAAGGGTCTGCTCCATCTGAAACATCATAGAAAGAAAGAAAATTAAGAAAAAATGAAAGAAGGAACAAAACAGAGGAATGAAAAGAAAAAAAAAGTGGTCCACTCCTCTAACCCTCACTTTTAGCAGGCTGAGGCGGGGGGACTGAGTGGGGGCAGCCTGGCCTACGAAATGAGTTTCATGTGAGCCTGAACTCAGAATCTGACCCTGGCTAAAACAGAGCAAAACTACAGGGCGGGCACCAGGAAGTGCTGCTGACAATATAATAATGCCTATGTTCTCCTGAAAGAGGCCCTCGGCTTCAGTCAGGTGACTCCCAGGTTTAAACAGGAATGCGTGCGCAGCTCTGCCGTGTGCCAGGCACATGGCCTCACACATCACGCCACACTCATCCTAAGCTGTGTCCAGGAGGACTTTGTTCCGGGGCCAGTTTCACAAGACTTCAAGCAGTAATGCCAGAGTTCACTTGAGAAAGCAAACAAGTTCCAGAAACTTCCTTGTTTGTCTGGAACCTACATCTTAGCTACAAACACAGTTTAGGACGTGGAGAAGAGATCTCAATACTGCAGGCTCCCAAACCAATTCGGATGCTAGGATTTCTTTTCTGGAAAGGAGCATCTTCCAGTGTTACACTCCATGACTCCAGATCCAGACAGATGCCACTGTGTGAGGAGCAGGTCTGTGGACTTTGGGATCCTGTTCTGAAGCCTTGAGCCTGGAGGATACCGCCAACTGCAGGGCACTGACCCTCCTTCATCTCCAGAGGACGTTGCCTCAAGCCATCACTTCAGGGATTGAACTGACAGGCTGGATAAAGTGCCTACGTGCCTGGCAGACCATAGACAATCAACCATTGGTCATAGTTACTGTCAATAATAAGTAAAAGTGCTCCTGTTTCCTGGATGTCAATAAAGTGTTGCGTCATGAAGGGCCACAGGAGTTCAGGTGGCGTGGCTATCACTGAGCTGTCCTTTGTAGAAAGGACAGCCTGCAGAACTACTGAGGAGATTTCAAGTCACAGTGTTTGTTTATTTGCTGTAAGCAAGGGACCTGTGAGATGACCGAGCAGGAAGGTGCTTCAAAGCAAACCTGAACAGTCTCCCCAAAGCTGTCTTTTGTTTGACATTTTTGCTTTTTTGAGACAGGGTTTCCCTGTTAGTCCTAGCCTTCCTGGAACTCCCTCTGTAGATCAGGCTGGCCTTGAACTCACAGAGATCCACCTGCCTCTGCCTCTCAGGTGCTGTGATCAAAGGCACGTGCCACCAACTCCCAGCTCATTGTTTTGGTTTTTGAGACAGCTTCTACAGAGCCTTAGCTGTTCTAATGGGCCAGACTGGTTTTGGACTCACAGAGATCTTCCTGCCTCTGCTTCCCAGTGCTAGAATTAAAGGCAGGCAACACTGGAAAGTTGTCTTTTGACCTCCATATGCATACCCTGACACAGACACACAAATAAATAAATAAAATATTTAAATATATATGTGGGTATATATTCCAAATATTACAACACATATTTATACTAAAAAATATCTGAATATCAGATAAATAATGAGTATCCCACAATTCTATGGTAGCAGTGCAGCTAACTTAAAGAATGGGCTTCATGAACAGACCAGCAGGAGAGAGTGTGGGGAACTCCAGGCTGACTGAGAGCTAATGCCTGTGTGTACACAGCTGCCAGCTGCCAAGTGGAGCAGTTTACAAGAGCCTCAGCAACCTCTGAGGGAGTCGGTCCTTGCTTGTTAGGGATGACGGAGCTGAGACCCGGGACTTGGCCTCCCTGAACACCTGCTGCTAAGCTCCGCTCCCTGGGAGAGAAAGGCAGAAAGGGCATGAGTGCCCATGGGCTCGGGGAGCCTGGTCCAGGCCACCTTCAGCACAGGCTTATTGAACACCACAAGCACATGTTTCTCCTCTTCCCTCCTTCCTTCCCTCTCTTTTGGAATCTGTCCTCAAAAGCGGATCCCAATAGCTACACCTACATACAGATGCATGGATGCTCTCTGACATTCCCACTTAAGCAGGCTGCATTTTGGGTGACTTTGAATTACTCATCTGCATCAATTTTTTCTGTTTCAATTCTGTGTTCCATGGCTACAGGAAGAGTGCCCAGCTGCTAGAGTGTCACCATCCTTCATTAGCCAAGGGCCAGGAAATTTCACAGTAAGCAAGGCTAACACAGATCTTCCTGTCTCACACAAATGCAGTCCCCATGCAGATAACACAACAGAAGCTATGAAGCGTCACTAAAACTTCATCTCCTTGAAATTAAAATTGTAATTTCACCAGATTTTCTTTTTTTTTTAAAAAAAGATGCATTTGTTTATTATGTATACAGTACACAGAAGAGGGTACCAGATGTCATCACAGATTGTTGTGAGCCACCATGTGGTTGCTGGGAATTGAACTCAGGACCTCTGGAAGAGCAATTAGTGCTCCCAACCTTTAAGTCATCTCTCCAGCCCCCCAGATTTTCTTTTTACATTGTGTGTGTGTGTGTGTGTGTGTGTGTGTGGTGCATGCACACATGCATACATATGAGTATTGTGGTGCATGTACATATGCATGCATTGAGTGTGTAATACATGCACATATGCATGCATGTGAATGTGTGTGGTGCATTCACACATGCATACATATGAGTACTGTGGTGTATACACATATGCATGCATTTGAGTATGTAGTACTTAAATATATGCATGCATACGAGTGTGTGTGTGTATGTGTGTGTCGCATGCATATATGCATAGGTGTAAACGTGTTTGTCAGCATGAGATGGTAAATGAGTGGCCTCTTCTCTCCAAGGTCAGGATGACAAGTGTCCTGTCCTTGCTGAACCACCTTCAGCCCAGTCTCACAGTTCTAAATTTAAAGTAATTACATGAAACAATGCAAAGTTAATGTGACTGTTTTTACCAAACAGGGAATGCGACAGCCCAGAAAGGCCTGTTTCCTCCGAGGCCTGGCCACAGGAAGGGACACGTTCAGTTACATTTCAGAAGAGAAGGGACAGTGTCGCAGGGCCCAGAGAGGGAGGAATTCTCGTGGTGTGGGATGGTAGGAGGCCCAGTGAGGGATGAGATGGATTTTTATCTCTGAGGATGACATTCTGGGCAGAACTGGATGAACACAGGTCTGTGTGACAGGGTACCACATATCTCCTTATCTCATTGGTCAAATTGCATGTTGCTACACTCTAGTTAGGATGTGTTGTCGGAACAGTATCTCACAAAATAACAGACTTGGATCATTGTCCCTCCAGGCTATTAACTAATGATTTATAATATAGTAGTTTTTCAAAGATGCTAATTTCTCAGACTAACTAAACCACCCTCCCGAGGCTAGAGGCCCTTTATAGGCATTCCAACACTACAAATGTACACCCTGACCAACAACAGTCTCCCCCATCCCGTGTTTGGATGTTTGGGGCTTCTGGGTCTCTCTAGCTCTCTCTCATTAACAGGACCTCCAGGCCACACAGACACATGTATTACCAATGCCTGTATACAGCGCCAGACAGGAAACACACTGGAGGATTTGAAAAATTTTAAAACACACCTTCAAATTTTACAGCTGACTTTACTTGCCGCAGGGAGGAACCCAGCTTCTTATATAAATATCACCTAAACAGGCCTGCACTATATCCCACCCAGCTTGGGAAGCTGGATTTTTCTGTTGAAGCTGAAATGGGAGGCGGGGTGGGGGAGGGGAGGCTTTTGTTGTGTTTGATTAACTTTTTTCATTTCTTCAGTGTCTTGGTGGCCACTGGCTTTTCTAATCATGCTTATTTTATGGGCATTGCCAGTAGTCAAAATGCGGTGGTATGTTCTTTGTTTCTCAGACCACTAGCCACCCAGTCAGCCTGAGCCAAGATCTAGAAGAGTCTGGGTGGACTAGTGGGGAAGGAATCTAAAGAAAAGCTTTCCCAGCCTCAGAGTCAGAGAATCAGGGCAACCAGTAGTGGGCAAAGATGGAATAAACTGAGCAAATTAGGCCCTAGGCTGTGGCCAGAACCTTTGCCCTAAGAAAGCTCCGGAGAGGGGGCTGGAGAGATGGCTCAGTGGTTAAGAGCACCGTCTGCTCTTCCAGAGGACCCAGGTTTGATTCCCAGCACCCACATGGCAGCTAACAACTGTCTGTAGTTTCAGTTCCAGGCAAAACACCAAGGCAAATAAATAAATAAATAAATAAATAAAGTTAAAAAAAAAAAAAAAAAAAAAAGAAAGCTCCGGAGAGTCTTGTGATTCCCAGTCACCATCCTGACACCCACAGACTTGGTTGTTTATCACTGAAATATGATTTTCATGCAATAATATTCACACATCTTCTTCTTGTTTTGCTTTGTTTCTGTGTAAGGGAGATTGAAGCTAGGACTGCAAACACTAGGCAGGATTCCAGCTTCAAGCCAGTCCCCAACCCCTTATTCCTGTGGCTTGAACCCTCACATCTGTGGGGTCTTCCTCTATGCAGTCAGCCACGGAGAAAAACTTTCAGGAAAAAAAAAAGTGTCTGTACTGAAATACAGACTTTTATTGTTGACATTTTATTTTAAAAAGTAGGTTTTAGGAAATAGTTTTTAATGGTTTTTATTTATGTGTATGTATCAATGTGGGTGTATGCCACAAGAGTGCAGGACACAAAGGAGGCCACAAGGGGTCATCCAATGCCCCGGAGCTGGAGTTCAGGTGCTGGGAATCGAACCCGGGTCCTGTGGAAGAGCAGACGGTGCTCTTAACCGCTGAGCCATCTCTCCAGCCCTGTTGTCGTTTCTTTCTTTTTTATTTTGTTTGTTGTTTTGAGACAGGGTCTCTCTGAGTACTCCTGGCTATTCCATTCACAGCCAGGCTGTCCTGGAACTCACAGGGATCCTCCTGCCTCTTCCTCCTGAATGCTGAGACTAAAGGTGTGCGCTGCCATCACCCAACCTCCTGCGGTTAGCTCTTAAACACATCATACATATCTCTCCTCCCTTTCCACAGCCCCCAGGAGCACTCTATCTCCCACTGACTTCACCAAACCTACACACTTCGTAACCGCCTCCCAGAGAACTTCTCCGAGACCCTTCCCGTCACTCTCCATCAAATCTACTCCTGGTCCAACCTCACTCGACCACTGACCTGTCTTCCATCACTGCAGGTTCGACGGAGCTGTTCTATCATCAAGACCCCTTTTCCTGTGGGGCAACAGATGTCTGCCTATCTTCCTTCACCAGCTGCCTTGCCAGCTTCTAATCTTACAGAATATTTCAGTGCGCCTAATGACACACAGCGACCATGTCTGTCAGGAGAGAGTTCTGTTGAAACAACAGTCTGCAAGAGAGGAAGTAAGGCCCTGGGAGGAGGGTCTTGAGCTTGTCTTCAACCTGGCAGAGACTAGGAGTAGAATGAGGTCATCAGGCCTAGGCTTAGGAGACTAGTGTAGCCTACAGCTGGAGAGAGGTTTCACTTCAGCCTGTGCAAGGGGTCTGGCTCCTTCTGAGGCGAAGCATCCTGAGTCTTTAACCCCGCCCCTCATCTTTGGGTGCTCTCAGGCAGGGCAGAGCATTTTGCTTCCTCCAAGCCTTCCTCAGGTCTGGGTTACTGTGGCAGGTCATTCACCGTGAGCCTGGCAGCCTGTGTACATCCTGGGGTCAGAAGTCACTGAGCTGTCAGTCAGGAGTGATGGCCAGACAGGCTGAGGGAGTTTCCAAGTGACTCATGGAAAGATTTTGTCCTTAGAAAGAGCTGGAATCCTAGTGTTACAGCAAAGAGGCCATGGGGCAAAGCCACCCTCTATTCAGTTCCACAGGAGGTGATAGAGCTGTGAAGAAAAGCTGACACGTGGAAACACAAGTGAATTTCTTGGGAACCTCCCAACACAGGTAACACAAACCAAGAAGGGTCCCGCTGCCTCAGCTCCTGCCAGCAGGGACACAAGCGGAAACAGCTGCAGCTCTCAGCTGCACACACACACACACACACACACACACACACACACACACACACACGGACCCACATGGAACATCCTCTAGGGATCATGGCAGGATTTGAGTGGGACCCTCCAGGACAATGGAAGGTCTGTATCAGTGGGCAGTGGAGAGAGTCCATTGGGCTGGAACTTGCTATTAACATTGTAGGAGTCACCGTGGAACAGTCCATGTAAGGCCTCTCTGTGTGCCAGATGCACCAGCCCCCAAACACTTTAACATACTATCTCATTCAGTACTGCCCATAGGCAGCTACGTCCTTATTTCCCTGGTGAGGAAGTAGACATTGCTGTGACTTGTCCAGGGCCAGGAGTATAATGGGATAGGGGTTTGTATCCCAGAAGTCAGTCTCTAAGGCCCACGCTCACCTGGGTAAGGCCTAAAGAAACAGGTGACCTGAGAACTGACGCTACAAATTCCCTCCCTCTCTATCCTCCCACTGAGAAATAGCCACACCCCCTTGAAGAGACAAAGCCTTGTCTTCTGCCCTCAATGGTACCACTTCCTACTCCTCCTTGGGCCTGGGTCCTGTTTCCCCACCCTTCTCCTGGCTCTGTGATTTCTTCACTTCTAGTCTACTACTTGGCCCCAATTTCCCCAATCCAAAGGAAATCCTAAAAAACTCAGCCCACTGGTACAGGCCTGTCTGTAACCCAGACACTAAGGAGTCCACATTTTCCTTGGGGTTCCCTTTTTATCTTTAGTACACATAGCTTAAGCAGGGAATACCCTGTCTCTTAGGTACCAGGGGTATCATAAGTGTCCCCGGCCTGGCTAGTCTCTATATGGCAGCTTTTGGTCCCAGTGATAGGCTGGGGAATGACCTTATAGGTCAGGACAGGTCAGTATGAGCCTGCTGCTTTGACACTGGCTGGACCGTGAGAGGGGCCTTTTCCTTGAGTGTCCACCAGCCAGAAGCCTGTCATTTGCTTCCCTAATAGTGTGCCTCTTGCCCTTCCCTCTTACAACACCCAGCTGGCCCCCAGGCAGGGTGCTGCCAGCTCTGCACCCTTTTGAATGGTGATTGCAGGGCTACACAGTCAAGTCCTATGCTCCTCCACACCCTGAGTGGTTCCCAGATCTAGGCCCAAATTTGTAGCTTCTTGACAATTCATTGCTGTGGAATGTTCCTTTACACTGTGTGACTATATATTGCTGTGATTGGTTTAATAAACAAGCTGACTGACCAGTAGCTGAAGAGGGTAAAGCCAGACTGAGAAGGCTGAGATGAGGGAGGACAGAGTCAGGAGAGACACCAGCCAGATGCCAAGGAAGCAAGACAGGTTGAAAATGAGGTAACAAGCCACACGGCAAAGCATACATAAACATATGGATTAATTTAAGTGTAAGAGTTAGCTAGTAACAGGCCTGAGCTATTGGCCAAGCATTTATAACTAATATTAAGTCTCTATGTGGTAATTTGAAAGCAGCTGCCGGGATAATGCACCAGTGGTCAGGACAGGAAAACTCCTACAATTCATTCTTCAGGAAATCCCAAGCACTGAAATGTTGGCTGCTAAAACAGAACTCTGTCCTTCCTGCAATCCCAGGGATGCTTCTGACTTCTCTAGCTGTGAGCACCTCCATCTGGACAGGCCCTCATAGCCACTACCTACTCTGGTGGTTCAGGTACTGGCTTGTCAGTGACAGAGCCTGATCTAGATCTCAGCTGAAGAACAAAAGGAACTCACTGAAAGGAAATGGAAGAAGGAAAGGTTCGGTCCTAACTAGGCTGACGGAAGATGAAGTACAGAGTGCAGCCATAACTGTAAGCAGGACCCTGACCAGTGAGAAGTGAATTCTAAGATCAGTGTCTGCATGCATCCTTTGTACTGGGAGTCCTGGTTGGTAGTGTCTGATTGGCTGGGCATCGGCAGACTAGCCATGGGCATTCAAATAGTGAACCTTCCAATTTTTCTTTTCTTTTTTAACTATCTATTTTTATTTTATGTGAATTGATGTTTTGCCTGCATGTATAACTGTGTAAGGGTGTCAGATCTTGGAATTACAGACAGTTGTTAGCTGCCATGTGGATGCTGGAATCGAACTCAGGTCCTCCGGAAAAACAGTCAGTGCTCTTAACCTCTGAGCCATCTCTCCAGCCCCCCTTTCAATTTTTCTAATGGTGCCTCCCACCACAGCTCCTGATGCTGAAAGAACAGCTCCACCTCTATACACACAACACACCATGCATACTCACACACACATACACACACACATACATACACACACACACATACACACACACATACACACACAGAGTTGCAGCATTCTGAGAAGATTGTTTCTAGAATGGTCTTGTATCTCTCTGTGTTCCAAGTGGGCTGCCCCAGCTTCAGTTTTTCTCTCTAAGGATGGGTAATGCAGGGTTCTCAAGTTAATTGCCTTGCTACACATTCTGGCTTTACCACTTCCTAGCTATGTGTTCTCAAGGACACTGCCAGATTCACTATGCTTCTGCTTGCTCCCACAGAAAAAGAGGACTTTGATGTAGTCTACCCCTTATACTGACAGTAACAATGATGCACCTTACAGAGTGCAACGTGCTTCAAATGAGCCTCGACTGCTTCTATCCACAGATCCTGTGCTGTTATTATTCCCAAGACGCTGGCCACTCACTGTTCTCCAAACCTTTCCAGTTTCGCTTCCCTTCTGCCTAGGGATTCTCAGTCAATCTACCCTGAAAGCTCACTTCTGGGGTAGCCCTAGGGCCCTTCTCCAGTCCAATTTAAAATGCCCCAGCCCATTTCAACCAGATCTTGTAAGTCTTTTACCAAAAGAGCTCCCCACCCCACCCCCGGCTGTCTGGTACATACCCTGACACAGACAGCATCCCCCAATGTGGTGATATATTGTTTGTAATCTAACAAAGATTTCCTGAAGATCAGAGGAGGGAGCCAGCCACAGAGTGAGCCATAGAGGTCAGGCAGTGGTGGTACACATCTTTTAATCTTAGCCCTTAGGAGGCAGAGGCAGAGATCCATATGGATCTCTGTGAGTTCAAGGCCAGCCTGGACTAGACTACATGAGGTGAATCCAGTCCAAAAGAGAAACAAAGCCAGGCAGTGTTTAGCACACACCTTTAATCCCAGGTTGAGACAGGAAGTGATATGGCTGAGCAGAGAAGAAAAAAAAAAAAAGAGGTGGGGAAGAGACAGGGGCTGGGGCCCCTGTGGTTCCCTTGCCTGTCCTTCATCCCTCCTTTCCGTTCCGTCTCAGATTCCTGGAGACAGGGTCAACCCTTCAGCCTGAGGACTTTCTCTACTGGCTTGTTCCTCTGTCTCTCTGATCTTTCAGATTTACCCCAATAGCTGACTCTGAGTTTTTATTATAAGACGAATTAGGATTTGTGCAACACCCCAATGCCACTGTTTACCACCCCGTGTTTCCGCTCTGTGTACCCTCTGCTCCAGCCTCGCTCGGCATAGTTTGGGTCCTTTCCTTGCATCACCTGAGCTGTTTTCCATCTATGTCTCGCCGTTACCAAGTCCATTCACTCGCCTGGTTAACACCTAGCTCAGAATTGGCTCAGCAGGTCCGGTGCCCAGCATACGGTGAGAGCCAGGGCTATGGACAGGGGGACGTCCAGAGAGCAGATGGACAGACTGAATAGGGAAGAGGCAAGAATGGGCTCCAAGAAACAGGTGCCCTCCCCATCTTTTCCCTTTGCTCCTGAGCTGCCAAGGCAGTGAAGCTGCTGACACTTCTCTGGTCCTGTGCTTGCTGTCCTTACACATAGCCCTGGCGTCCTCCCACCCGCTGTCTGCCCCACCGTACCTCTGATCTCTTGGCTGGCATAGCCCTAGGAGATATTTACACTCATGGGTCTCATCCCCCAACCATACCTGTGTTCTGGAGTCACTCCCCCGCTCCGTATTAGAACATTCACTTCCAATGAGCCTGTGACAGCGAGGACCACACACTGCCATGAGAAGCCTACCCCACAGGCCTACATTAGTCTCCTTCCAGACAATATATCATTCAGTTGCTGTATTTCCAGGGAGAAACCATTCTTGCCTCAATTTCACAAACCTGGGGAGTGGGGGGACAAAAACAGCCAGTGAGGCTCAGAATATAACTTTCTCAGGTTTTCACAGCCAAGATGCAAATGGGACTTCTTGGCATCATCTCTGACTCACAGGTGGCCTTGTCTGGCATCCTCCAAGTCTCTTAGTAGGTACCTAATACACAGCCCCTTCAGCTGCAGGCCAGGCTGGCTTATGCTCTGAGAACTGCATCTCAGAGCCTGTCCGTCCTTCTAGGGCCTCCCATCCCACCCAGTTCCTTCTGCACAGCCACACTTCTGGGCAGATACCCTGTTCTAGTACTTTCTTTTTCCTTCTCTGCAGACAAGCTCTCCATTTTCTCACAACAAACAGCGCCTTGAAGCTTTTACTTTATCCCCAGGACTGTGGATAAAAGACTGGGTGGGAGCAGAAATAGCACCTTAGGACCTAAGTCCCACCAAGGGCACCAGACTAAGCCCCCAATCCTACCCCTTTCTCCTATCTGAGCCTTACTCTCTTGGACTGCTCAAGGGCTCTGCCTGAATCAGTGTTTGCAGCAGTCCATAAAGACAGAGGGCGCGGGGGCTGGAGAGATGGCTCAGTGGTTAAGAGCACCCTCTGCTCTTCCAGAGGACCCGGGTTCGATTCCCAGCACCCACATGGCAGCTAACAACTGTCTGTAGTTCCAGTTCCAGGAAAAACACCAAGGCAAATAAATAAATAAAGTTAAAAAAAAAAAAAAGGACAGAGGGCCCATGATCAAAGGTGCAGATGAACAGGGCTATCATAAGCCCTACAGCAAATACAAGAGGTTCCACCCTGGGCCCCTGAGCACCAAGCCTTAACCTCTCAGAGGTATTTGTCCTAAGAACTACAGAGTCTGGGGAAAACCATGAAGTGCATGCATGTGAGAACAGCTTTCATGGTAACGCTCCATTTTTTCAAAATTTCCACAATGATCATCTCATTCATAATTGGAAGCTATATTTTAATATAATTTTAAAATATATTTCACAACCCCAGCTACTTCAAAGACTGAAAGAGGAGGGTTGGAAATGGAAAGCTAGTTTGGGCTACATGACATCAAGTTCAGCTTGGGAAATTTAGCAAGATCCTTGACCTCAAACAAAATGGCAAAAGGGCAAGAGGTGTACCTGAGTGGTAGAACAACGCTTGTCTGGTGTGTACACATAAAGTTCTGCTTGGTCCAGCTCTGCAGAACAAAAGAAAAAGAAAAACAAAACACCAGCCTGAGCCCCACAGCAATACCCTGGCCTGGAGAACATTTTGGGAGATCTGCTGCATTCTTTCCTTCCTGTGGCCCTGAAACTTGAAGGTAGCTCTGTGAGGCAGTGTTGTGTGGCTTTTCCTCAGGAGATCTATCAGAACATCTATCTGAACATCTATCTATTCACTCCAGACTGAACTCCAGTTCAAGAAGTGGCTTGGTGAGCCAGGGAGTTTACTGAGCATGACTAAAGAATTAGAAGATTAAGGGTAGCCCTAAAACAGCTGCATCACCAAAAATCTGCACCCCAACATGAGTAACCACCTCACAGAGGCTTCATAGACAGAGTCCTCCTTCAATTAGCCGTCTCTTGCCTATGTACTTAGTGCACACACATGCACACACACACACACACACACACACACACACACACACACATACACACACACATCAGGGACCATAAGCTGTGGTAGGATTACATACACTGGGGGAAGGGGTGTGCAGGAGGGAGGCCCTGAACTCAGGTGAGGGGCTAATGAGCCTTCCTCCACTCCCAATTCTTTCTCTAGGGGACATCAATATCCCTGATCCTGTCAAAGGGGTTTATGGTAATGCCTATGTCATACAGAGGACAGAGCTTCATACCACTCCACCAGACACATTCTGATATTCTGGGGTGTTCACTGCACACTCGTTCCTCTATGCATGTCCTTTTTCATGTGGATGTGAAGGCCTAAGTATCTTCCAAACAGCCTTTGCTCTACCATGGCCTCCCCACGTTTGCTCTATGGGCTCTCAGCCTGTATTATAATTCTCATATAACGTTCAGGCTTCCCAGCACACTGGGGTCCTTTAGGCAAGGGGCTGTCTTCGTGTCTCTGGTACCTCCCAGTACAATGTTGAACACTATGCCAAGTACATTAGGAAATTTCACTAGTGATTACTAAATTTTTTGTGGGAAAGGCACTGTATATCCCCTTCTGGTGCTCTCCGTGAAGGACCCATTGCCCTGTTCTTAGCTCTGCCTCCCCTATCTCTTTCTCCTCCTGTCCAACCTCCCCTAACCCTGACCAGAGGGGGAATTGCACCAACCCCCAGACTCTCCTGGGTAGGAGGGAGAGAGGGAGATCCTTAGGCCCTGATGACTTTGATCCTTAGTAAGATAACTAGACTAGTAACCAAAGATTCTTACTTTGGCTTGCAATACCAAAGGCATTTTTTAATTATTTTTTGTAGCTGGGTATGGTGGCACAGTCAGGGGGCTAAGGTGACTGGATCATGAGTTTAAGGCTGGCCTAGATAACATAATAAGACACTGTCTTAGAAACAAGTCCTTCATGGGCACTAGGGAATGTATGTCAGTATTAGAGGGTTTGTCTCCGATGTGTGGGTCTTAGGTTTGAAAATTAAATCAATCCCAGGGCTAGGGTGTGGTCCCATGGTAGGCAGAACTCATGCCTAGCATGTTATAACAGCATCTCATACCTGGAATTAAAATGTGTGGTATGTGAGTTTGTGTGAGAGATGGAAAAAGATGCTGCTGGATGTTAATGAAGGGAAGTCCTGTATTAATTACTTTTCTTGTGCCATGCAACAAATACCCACCAACTGCAACCGAGTGACGATTCCCCTTTGGCTCACAGGCACAGACTATGTACCATAGCGGGGAGCACTTGCCAGCAGAATGGAAAGCGGCATCTGGCCACAGGGCAGCTCTAGGCAGGAAGCCTGGAGACAAATGTGCTTCTTTAGTGTGATTTTTCCTTACCATCCTTCCTGGATTGGGCCCACTGTGTGGTGCTGCTCACATTCACAGCAGATCTGGCTCTTTGCACCTGATTTAACTCAATCTAGAAACGCCCTCACAGGCATTCCCAGAAATTTGTTTCCTGTGATTGAAAGGTTTCTGTATCCAGATATTAAGTTTCTCTGATGATGCAGTGAGCCAAATCAAGCTGCATTAAAAATAAAAGACCAGGCTTATTGGCAAAACGATTTTCCCAGCTCCCAGAGATAAGATGGAAGAGGAGACTAAAAAATTAAAAACCAAGCGCCTGCTCTCTAGGAGGCAGTCTAAATACCTGCGGGTGTGGTCTTGGTCTAGTGCAGCTCAGGCTGAAGGGAAAGAGCTGCTTGGCAGGTTTCCTGAGAGGGGGTGGGGCTGGGGGTGGCAGAGAGTGGAGCTTCTACTAAACACTGATGACCAAGTATTAATCATCACACTCCCAATAGAAATGAGTCATTTATAATTCTATCAGAAGAAAGTGATACATTACTGTTTGGTGCTTTGTTTTAATTTTTTTTTAAATGTGTGTTGATGTTTTTACCTGCATGGAGGTCTCTGCACTGCCTTGGGAACCAGAAGAGGCCTCAATCCCCTGAGACTGGAGCTACACATACTGTGAGTTAGCATGTAGGGGCTGGGATTAGAGTCCTGATCCTCTGGATGGGCAGCCAGTGATCTTAACTGCTATGCCATGTCTCCAGCTCCATAACACTTGTCTTGAAAATCCCAGCATTCAGGAGGCAGAGGAAGGCAAATCACTGGGAGTTTAAGGCCAACCTGGTCTACATGTTTTCCAGGACACCCGAGGCTACATATCAGTGAGACCTTAGCTCAAAAAAATAAAGGGGAGAGAGGCAGCTAGCTGGAGAGATGGCTCAGAGGTTAAGAACACTGGCTGCTCTTCCAGAGGTCCTGAGTTCAATTCCCAGCAACCACATGGTGGCTTACAGCCATCTATAATGAGATCTGGTGTCCTCCTCTGGCCTCCAGACATACAGGCAGGACACTGTATAATAAATGAATAAATCTTAAAAAAAAAAAAAAAAAAAAAGAGTAACCCTAACTTCTCAGAAGTTGTTGTCTTGCCTCCCTTTATTTTCCAAACTGAAAATGTTGCCCACACTACTAATAAAGTGAGGAATGATAGTTTTCAAAATTACCTTCAAAGAGTAAGGCAGAAACGGCTCCACGTTCAGGGCCCACTGTGCCTCACCCAAGTACCTCGAGGTACATGCCCCACGGCCGTGGCTCTGGCTTTCCTACTCTGAAGCATCAGATGAGCGGCTGAGAGGCTATGCCGCTTCAGTCTGGAAAAGTTGCCTGCGGGTGAGCAGTGCTCTGTAGATGCAGGATCTCCCCAGCCCCACCCAGCACACCCAGCGTTAACCCTAGCCCTCAAAAATTCCCAGAAGGGATTCACAAAGGGGTTTTCCCCAGACAAACAGACACCTCATACATATTTGCCACAGCACAGATGTTTGCCTGGGGGTGGGAGTGTTGAGAGACAACGAAGGTACACAACTTTAGGCTAACAGATAGCCCCAAACAAAGCCAGACATGCAGGGGCTAGCTAGAACTGGGATGCCCAGGAGGCCTAGATTTATTTATTCTGTGTTCTCAAGTCCCTTCCATCGACTCCGTCTTCTTACAAAGACTGAAGCTGTCCTCTCCGCCCAGCAGGCGGCGCAGCGGCTCCAGGAGCTCCGGGTTAGTGCGAATGTGTCCTGGGTCAGAGTTTCAGCACTTAACAAGACTGTTGTTCTTCTGCCAGGCGTATTTCCTCTACTACCCAATTCCAGGAAAACATATGCCCTGCCTACTGTGGGACTCCAGAGGAGGGCAAACACTTTATCGTAGCCTCATCCTTGCGCTCTACACGCCAAGGGATAGCCAAAACAGATGAGCGACCTTTAAAAGTGCCAATATATGGGTAGGATCAAGGCCTGAAGTGACAAAGCTGGAGAAGGTCCCAAACCAGAGGCTCTGCGTCCTGTCGGGGCAGAGGTTTCCGCCACCCTCACTGAGCAGCTCGCTCCTGCCTTGGACTCCGGCAGTCAGGAGGTGTACCAGTCCCGGCCAGGCTGGGCCCGGGGAAATTGAACCTACACGTATTCGCCCACTGGCAGCCAACGGAGGCGAACCGGCCCAATACCGTCTCCCCCAGAGACAATCTTGGAGAATTTTCTCTAAAGATGTACTACTGTACTGTAAAGATGTACTACTTACTGCCTAACCCTTCTGTGAATTTCTCAGCAGTCACATGTTCACACCTTTATGGTGAGTGACCTCACTCAACAAACACTGACGGGCTACTGTTCGTGCTGGATCCCGCAACACAGAGGACAAACCAAACCCTATGGAGCAAAGGAACTAGGAGAGGGTACTGGCACCACGAGGGACTCCTGGGGGACCTTCACCTAGATGTCCCTCCAGATGAGCAAAAAGCGCGTGAGGCGCTTCCCCAGGGTTGCTGATAAACTTCGGACCCGGCGGGAGGGGCGGGCCGCACCTTGGATTTGCGTGGGGCTCCGGCACGTCCCATAGGGCAGGTGTTTGTGCAAAACCGGACCCTGACCCAGGAGCGGGGGTTACAGGGCGCGGCACCTAATTGGAGCTCAGTAAATATTTATGGTGAGAGCGACAAGTAGGACCCACCTCCCGGAGGTGGAGGAAGGCCAGAGCCCTCCTCAACTCCAGGCTCCTCCCCAGCAGGGTCAGCACCGGAGTGGCCGCGGCGTCCTGGCCCGGCGTAATTACAGGCTCTGCCGCCAGGCCTGGCCGTAAAAAACCAGGATGAAACGGCCTGGAAGCCCTGGAAGCTGGGCCGGAGCGGGCAAAGAGCCGCGAGTGCGCGGCTTGCTCTGATGCGCAGCCGCAAAAAGGGGGGGGGGGGAGGCTGGGGAGGAGGACTCAACCCCCGCCCCGCCAAACCCTGCAGGCACACAGCCACACACTCAAACTACCAAACACTCAGCTTTCAACTTTGCAGCTCCAGGAACGCACTCGAGCCTAATCAAACACCTGCCCGCCAGCTCCAACACAGGCGCAGACGCCGCCAACCCCTCCAGACAGCTGCTGATTCGAGGGGTGAATTCCTGCAAGGTTGTTTACATGGAGCGGGGGAGGGGATCTGAGCCTGGTACTGAAGTCCTACGGTCTGGAAGACCCAAGAGAGACTGAGCCGAACAGCGGCCCAAACTACCCCTACTCAGGCCCACCCCCGCTGCACGCTGCACGCCCAAACACGTTTCTCCTCTTCTTCACACACTGTTCACAAACATTAGCATACGCATGTCAGGGTTTCACACGCTTCCGCACACACAAGTGTCTTTACACCTACCCGCCATCACACGCATTTGCACACACCATATGTACATGTGTCAGTTTGTTACCCTTCATGACCATATTCTCACAGTCCATCTGCAAGTGCGCATTTGCTCGAGACACACGTGAGACAAACAAACAGGTCATTAGTGTGCTTTGGGTCTATTAAAAAATTAAGAACAGACCCCCTCGTGAGCCGAACAGTCCTATGTGTTCCGCTCGCACCAAGTACTGATGGATTGAGGCGCCCTTAGCCCTGGCCGCACACGTTACACACTTGATCACACACAGCGTCGCACTTTATTCCCGGCATCTAAGCGATGACACAATCTCATGAACAAAGACAACATTGACAAACCCAACAAAAACAAACAGCCGCGTCTGTGTGGGGAGGGGCAGCCAAGCGCGGAGTCTGGGCATGGAGGGGTTGGGAGGGGGAAGCGATCGCGAGTGAGTGTGAGCAGGCGAGTGCGTGAGCCTGGGTGTGAATCTCGGGAAAGGTGTGGGTATATGCCCCACTTCGCACCCTGGCAAGATTGGCGCTCGGCGCTGCAAAGCCGGGTCCCGAAGCCGCTCTTCCCAGACCCACACGTGTGAGTTTTTCCCTTGCTTGTATCTGCGCCCAGTTCCACAAAGCCCACAGAGCCTCACATAGAGGTGCCCCCCCAGCACCTCCTTCTCCCTGCAGCTATGGAGAGATCTGTGCCGGCCCCCGAGAGCGCTGGGTCCCTGGGGCACAGGAGCCCCCTCCCCCAACCTTTTCCCTTCCTCCACCTCCCTAGCCACCAAGCCCTGGGGCAGCGCGCGCCGGGCGGGGCGGGGGCGGGGCGGGTGTCGGGCGGCGCCGGCCCAAAAGGCGGAGTCGAGCAGTGAAGAGGCCAGATTTGGGATCGCGCTGTGTCTACTGTGCGGTGGAGAAGCCAGTGGGAACCTTACTCTGCAGAGCTCTCGTCCCGGCCCGGCCCGGCCCGGCCCCACGCTATGGAGTTCCTTTGGGCCCCTCTCTTGGGTCTGTGCTGCAGTCTGGCCGCTGCTGACCGTCACGTCGTCTTCTGGAACAGTTCAAATCCCAAGTAAGCCCCGAGACTCCCTCTGGCAGCCTGGACGCCTGGTTGGCAATGCCTTTCCTAGGGTAACTGTCCCGGCCATCCCCCGGCCTGAGCCTAGGAGAAGTGGCCGGGGTGGGAAGGAGTCTGTAGCGTCCCATCTCCGTCTCTGCCTTCCCTTAGTAGCTGGCAACACCCGACCCTGGCAGTAACCTACTCGTGCCGGCTTGCACAGGCGCTGTTTCTGCCTTCTCTTTCTGCCCTCTGGCATCCCATCACTCTCAAGTAAGGATCTATCTCATACGGAGCTTCTTGCCTTGGGGATGTAACATTGGTTCCGGCCTCCAGGGCTCTTTAAGTCCCCCACGAAACTTCTGTGACGTCTCTTGTCGCGTGCGCCGTGAGCATTTGTATACTGACAGGCACCTATTGACAGGCATCAAGAGTAAACACAATCCTCAGGGAGCCTGGAAGGACTCTTAGTAGGGATCTAGGTTTTAGGTCTTAGGTATTAAGATGACCCTGGAGAATGCCTCCAGGGATTTTTTGGGGGGTAGCATAAATTAGGCACATGCTGTGCTTGGATAGACAGAAGGAGTGGCCTAGGTGGTCACTGAAAAGCTTCGGGAGGAGCAGAGGGTTAGCTACAAAGGGCTGTAACAGGAAGGAGGTAATTTCTTCAGGGCAGGTTTTAGGGCTATGAAGCAAATGGTTTAGAGGGGAAGACACTATCAGACCCTTTGTTCTTGCCCTTGAGTTTCCTCAAGTTGTGAGGACAGTATTGGGGCAAAGCCTAAGAGGGGAGGAAGTATTGTGGGACCAGGAGGAAAGAATCTAGCTCCTGAGGGGTGGGGGCACAGGAACCATTCTCAGATCCAGTGTGCCTACCTCCCCTTCCCCATGGATAGATGCTATGCCAGTTTCCTCTGGCTTGTGCCATTACCTACTGAGGGTCTGTTCTCTAGGGCAACATAGAACCAGCTGCCAGCCCTAAGGGCAATGGCTTCCTGGCCCTGGGTACTATGGCTGCCCAGCCAGCCCTTGGGCCTACGCTTGCGTCCCTGACCTAGTGCTGGGAAAGAGCAAAGTCCCTGTTTATGCCCATGCCAGGTGTTGGCTGAAGGAGGAGGAGGAGGGACAGGAAACCATGAGTAGGGAGGGGGGACTCTGGCCTTTTCCGTTCCCAAGCTCCCAGGTTTCCTCTCTTTCAGGAAGGAGCCTCTTCCCGGCCCCCTCCCTGTCTTCTCCACCACTAATGTAGATAGACCCCCTTTCTAGACAGAGACTAAGTGTCACAGGCAGGCTAATGGAGGAGATAGTACCCTTAGGAGTGTACCCCGCTAAGTATAGCTTCAGCCCTGTCCCTCTGGACACACACATACCCTGTCTTATTTACAGCTACAGGAAAGCCAGTCTAGAGTGGAGGTCACAGGCAGTCTAGCCAGACCCAGCTTGAGGGAGGAGATGAGGTGGCAATGAGCAGGGCAGGTGTAGGGTTGGCACAGGTGACTCAGGGTAGTGGGCATTAGCCCTGGGATCTCCAGGCTCCAGGCAGAGGCAGTGTCGGAGAAGGGTGCCACTGTGAGCTGGTTCTGAGTCCCCATGATCCTGGAGAGACAGGTATCCTGCTTCCTTTGCCCAGAGGCCTGCATTGGGGCAAAACCAGTACTAGGCTGTCCTGGGGTCTGCTTACATTTGACAAGGTAAATTTTCACAGGCTCTCAAGAGTCCCTGGGTGTGTAGCAGAGGTGGATGAGGCATGAGTCAGTGCCCATCACGGGAATGGGGGAAAGACGCCAGGCCCAGAGCTGAAATACCTGTTCTGAAATGGCTTCTATGTTTATCTCTCCGGAGAGGAATTTTAAAAGCCTCCCTCTGCTTTGCTCTCCTTTCCCCAGGGTGGGGGAGGGGCCGGGTAAGCCTCCTTCTAGAGACTGCCAGGAGATTGCCAGCAGCTGCAAGGCCAGGCCTCCAAGGGTCATGATGACTGGGTAGTGGGTGGCCACCGTGGAACCCCACCATCACCATGGGCACCACCCATGCCAGGGACTTGGATTTAAAGCAAATTGGCAGCCAGCTCTGCTGAGCCTCTAACTGGCTGTGCCTGGGAGAATTCAGAGCTGACTGTCTCAGTGGGAGGGGGAAGCACTTTCCACTGCTAAAGACCCTCCCAGGCTGGAGCCAGGTGTCTGGAGCTAAGGGGAGGGGCTGGTGGGCAGTCAGGCTGGAGCCTGCAGGGCTTGGGGGGGGCCCACTGGGGGAGGGGAGCTGGCTCCACCTGGGGAAAAAAAATCGGCAAGGCAGAGGCATTCTCGCTTCCAAGAACTGTAGCATTTATCAGGGAAAGGTGGAATTGTGACTCTCAGAGATAAAAAGACAGGGATGTTTGGGGATGCTCTGAGGAAACAGCACAAGATCAGGGTGTAGATGAGAGTTCCAGGAAGGGGAGATTTGAGGACAGCGCTAAGAATGTTTTTACTATCTGTGAGTCTAGGTTTGGACTAGGGGTTGGGTGCTGAAGTGTGGTGGACACACTTCAGTGTGGAGAGACTCAGTGTGAGGACAGAACAGGGGGAGATAAACAAACAGAGGCATGTGGTAGAGGCTCAGTAGTAGGTAGAGAGAAAGGGACCTTGGCTCCTAAATCCAGAATGGCCCAGACTGAAGTTCCCGACATTTAAAGAAGCACCTGGGGAAACAGAACAGTGAGTGAGCTGCGGAAATACTTAGAACCTACCCTTGGGCACATGCCTGGGTTTGTTCTAGAAGGTACTTTGGTACCTGGGAGATACTTGATGGATATTATTTGGAGAATGAGTAGGAGATGGTGAGGGAATGTGACTGAAGGTGGTAGAGAAACATGAACAAAATCAAGATCAGGAAATATGGGAATTAAAATTTTTGGGGAAAAAGTCTTTGGACTTAGTGTGAAATGTAAGGGATGATGTGATCAAGTGGAAGCCTCAGGCACTGGTCTGACTTCTGAGTGATCTGCTTCCTCCTGCTTTGCACTGGGTCTAGGTTCCGGGAGGAAGACTACACTGTACACGTGCAGCTGAATGACTACCTAGACATCATCTGCCCACATTATGAGGATGACTCTGTGGCGGACACTGCCATGGAGCGGTATACACTGTACATGGTGGAGCACCAGGAGTATGTGACATGCCAGCCCCAGTCCAAGGACCAGGTCCGTTGGAAGTGCAACCAGCCCAGTGCCAAGCATGGGCCAGAGAAACTCTCTGAGAAGTTCCAACGCTTCACGCCTTTCACCCTGGGCAAGGAGTTTAAGGAAGGACATGACTACTATTACATCTGTGAGTACACGGGGCAGGTACAGCACTGCTGGCCAGCAGCACGTGCCTGGGTGCTTGCTTAGTGGGAAGTCAACTAGCGTGCCCCCCCCCCCAGTCTAAACTCCGTTTTCTCTCATGTCACAGATGTAGAACAAGCTTCGGGGGTGTCCTAGGCGCTCTGTCTGGCACATGGACACATAATAATTAAAACACCTCTAGCCCCTGTCCTCAGACCAATAGAAGAGTGTGATGTGATAGACGTGACCACAGGGCACTTGGAAAATGACCTGTGTACCTGCCAAGGTCAAAGACAGAGTGTGGGATGAGAGACACTGAAGACAGAGGGATGGCCTTGGAGTGGATGGGACACATTCTCAGAGTCTAAGATGAGCAACAGTTTAGACCGCCTCAATCCTGAGAGTTACAAGGCCCAGGGCTTATTCTCTGGTCTAGTCTAGGCCAGCAGGGTAGAAAATGGCCCAGAGGAAGGGAAATTACACTGTGAACACCTCATCCAACTTCAGGCTGAGGGTCATAAAAGACAGGATGTATGGAAGGGACACTGTCCACGTTCCCATCATATTACTGCTAAAGTTGAGTGTTGTTCCAGAGAGTGAGACATGGGACAGAACTGCAGACAAATATCAAGGTTAGGCTCACACCTATAATCCCAGCACTTGGGAGGCAGAGGCAGGTGGATCTCTGTGAGTTCAAGGATAGCCAGGTCTACAGAGAGAGTTCCAGGACGGCCAGGGCTGTACACAGAGAGACTCTGTCTTAAAATATCAAAATAAATAAAAAATAGAAAATAAAAAGCACTTACTGCATAAACCTAACCTAAATTCTGTCCAGAACCCACACAAGCTAGCTGCCATGGTTCCAGAACCTACATAAAAAGTCAGATACAGTACTACTCCTATAGAGTTATGGAAGGCAGGAATGAGAAAATTAGCCTTTAATTCCAACACTTAAGAGGCAGAGACATGGGGCTGGAGAGATGGCTCAGTGGTTAAGTGCACTGACTGCTCTTCCAGAGGACCTGAGTTCAATTCCCAGCATCCACATGGCAGCTAACAACTGTCTGTAATTCCAGGAGCTGACACCCTTACACAGTTATACACACAGGCAAAACACTAATTCACATTAAATAAATGAATTAATTAAAAAAAAAAAAAAAAAAAAGAGGCAGAGGCATGTGTATCTCTGAGTTTGAGACCTAGCCTGGTCTACGTAGTCAATCTCAGGACTGAAAGGGCTTTGTAGCAAGACTCCCAAAATGAATGAATAAATAAATGAAAGAAGAAGATCAGCTTTATTGAGCATGCAGTGCAGAAGCAAGATGTAGGGCAAGAACTGACTCCCAATATTTGTGGTCTGTCTTTCAAACATGCGCCATGACATATGCTAAAGAGGAAGAAAAAAATTCAAAAATTAAATAATAATAAGGGTTGTATAGGGCGTTGAGCACTTTTATCCAGCACTCAGGAGGCAGAGGCGAGTAGATTTCTGAGTTTGAAGCTATCCTGGTCTACATAACAAGTTCCAGGGCAGCCAATGCTACATAGTGAAATCCTGTCTTAAATAAATAAGAAATTAAACAGGGCACCGAGAAATCAGAGGCTAATTGAACTCATATCTTCTAGCAAAGGCTCTTTCCTTAACACCCTGTGGGTTTATTTTACAGCCAAACCTATCTACCATCAAGAAAACCAGTGTTTGAAGTTGAAGGTGACCGTCAATGGCAAAATCAGTGAGTGTCGGGCCCGATGGCCACATCCTTCCACCCATGCCTAGCTTGGTCTAGTGGTCGGGATGGGGAGGAAGTTGCTACTCTGCTTCCTGTTGCAATATCTGATCTACTACCATTCTTATCTTCCAGCTCATAGTCCTCAGGCCCATGACAATTCACAGGAGAAGAGGCTGCTAGCAGGTAGGGAGCTAGAGATAATTGGGCCTGGGTCACAGGAAGGGCTTTTCTAAAAGAAGCTGAAGACCGGAAGTGGCTCCTTCGCCACACGGGGGCTGGCTATATCCTGTTTGGCTGGCAGCTGGTTCGAATAGTGGAGCCAACTTACCTTGTCCTTCTTTGCCTTCTCTCCTCGTAGATGACCCGGAGGTTCAGGTTCTGCACAGCATCGGCTACAGTGCTGCCCCACGACTCTTTCCACTGGTCTGGGCTGTGCTGCTCCTGCCATTGCTGCTACTGCAAACTCAGTGACAGTGTATGCTTCACCTGGTTTAAGGATTGGAACTGGGCTAAGGGGCGGGGCTAAGGAACCCGGGCTCCAGCCATGGGAACCTCTCCCACTCCTGCACAAGCCTACCACCCTAACCCTCAGAATGTTCAGTATTAAGGGTTGTAACCCAAAGGAGTTCAAGCAGCCTGACTGTGCTGTTCCTCCGTCCACTTCAGAGGGTTAGAGAAAGAAGTGGGGAAGAGCTGTTCCCTGCGATCTCTACCTTTAAGCCAAAGAAACAAGCCGAGCAGGCCTGGCCCATTTAGAGGGCCTAGTGGGAGATGAGCTGGAAGGGCCTGAGGTCATGCAGTTGGATACGAAAGACACCCTTCCCCAAGGAAGCTGTGAAGTCCAGATGAGCCGACTGAAGGAAAAACTTGAGACAGCTTCCTGTGTGGGAGCCAGGTACAGGAGAGGCAGCAAGCTTGGGCTGACCCAACATGTCTGCAAGATTTCCACCTGCTGAACTGCCGGAGAGGTTCGTAGCCAGGCGCTGACTGCATGCTCTCCATCTTTCGGGCAGCATTCCCTGGAGCTGTGCCAACACAAGGACTATACTGGTTTTAGAGTATAGCTGTAAGGGCAGTGCCCATGTGTAAAGTTTGTGTAGAATATAGCTTAAAGGGCAGGACCCACATGTACAGTGTCTGTATATAAACGTGCTGTGTCTGCTCATTTCTACAAATGGAGGGGTTTTTTTTATACAGTGTTCTTGGATTCATAATAAAGAAATGTTTTTGGGTTTTGGACATGCTTTTCTGCCCCTCTATATTGATGTATGATCATAGCATCCCTGTTAGGCTCACTGCCACATCCAAAGCAACCAGGGCTGGTATGGTGCACACCAGATCCCAGCTACTCTCATGGCTGAGGTGAGAAGATCACAAATTTGAGATAAGCCTGAGCAACTCAGACCTTGTCTCAAAAGCAAAAATAAGGGGCTATAAGTGTACCTCAATAAGCAGAGTGCTAAATGAATACATGTAAGCCTTGGGCTCAGTCCCCAGCAGCACAGAGCATCAGCAGCTGTCAAGGTGTGGCCGATGCCTGTAATCCCAGCACTCAGGAGGCTGAGCAAGAAGATTTCCAAAATTTCAGCGCCAACCTGGACCACAGTGTGAGACCTTACCTCACAAAAACGTAAATAAAAGACAAAATAAGTAAATGGCAAGGTGGGGTGGGGGAGGAGATATAAGACATAAGTTGGCTTTAATTTCTTTCTCTTCTTAAAAAATACATGCTTCTTCCAGGCCAAAGGGAGGATGTTTCCTCCTCTGGGGGGTCTGCAGAAGTTCCTATAGTAGTGCGCTGGCTTCCTCTCCGCACCTCATTCTGTAAGACCTTCCTGTCCAACCTCTATCCCGTTCTCAGAAGCCTCGAGCACAGGGCTTTGGCACACCATGCAGGTACTCATGCTGTCTGGGTGAGTCAGGGAGCTGGATGCCAGCTGAAGCATGTGTACGGCCCCACCAGCAGAGCTGCGTGGGAGGCTGGGAGGGAAAAGTTGGAATGGGGGCCGGGGATAGGGTTATCTATGGATAAGGCAGGTTGGTCAGGGAGAGGCATCTGAAGGAAGACAGCAACTCCTGGCAATTCCTGCTCTTTAGGGGACAGACTAAAAAGATGTCAATAACCTCCAGTGAAAACCTTCATAAGCTGAGTTAGTAACCAAGGCTCTGCTAGGGAGCGCTGAATAGGGGGCGCGCTGAAGACTGGGTGTGAGGCCGGCGGCTTAGATGACTCCAGGAGACAGCAGAGTGTGAGCAGGGATCCTGTCGTGGACAAATGCACGGTTCCTACTAAAACCATTGGGCGCAATCCCAGGAACCAAGCCCACACACGGCAGCAAAGCACCGGCCAGCATGCAGCGCTGCTGTGGCTGGGGCCCAGTTCCGGTGCAGTTCTGGAGAGGGCGGGTTCCGGCGCCGGTCTGCGGGGAGGGGCGGGGCCTCGCAGTCCGCCAGCTCCGGGCCTTAACAGCCGGTGCACAGCACTGGGCCAGGGAACCGACTCCGCAGGGATGGAGGCGGGCGGCGGCGTGGCAGACTCTTTCCTTTCCGGTGCCTGCGTGCTCTTCACCCTGGGCATGTTCTCCACTGGCCTGTGAGAGCGAGGATGGACTGGGCTAAGAATAGGACCAGGAAATCAGGAAAGTGGTCGAGAGACGTGGCTACAATTCCTGGCCGCACCTGGAACCCAGAGAGTGGAATACGGTTGGGTGACCTGGGGTGCTAGGACAAGGCTGGCCCCTCGGCCTGAGGGGTGGGTGACAAGCACCAAGGAATCTTCTACCCATTCCTAACAATTAACTCCCTTTGGGTCCCCTTCCAGCTCGGACCTCAGGCACATGCAGAGGACACGGAGCGTGGACAGCATCCAGTTCCTGCCCTTTCTCACCACGGATGTCAAGTGAGACTGTTATTGGCTGTGATGGGAAAGGCTGAGGGAGGCACAAGACGTCCTTGGGGACCCCTGCCACACTCAGCCCCTTGGACCGTAATCCCCCTTCCCTCACAGCAACCTGGGCTGGCTGAGTTACGGAGTTTTGAAGGGAGATGGGACCCTTATCATCGTCAATACTGTGGGTGCTGTGCTTCAGACTCTTTATATCCTGGCATATCTGCACTACAGTCCTCAGAAGGTAGAGGTCCTCCCTCGCACCTACCTCTGCTACACACCCTGCCATGTTAGCAGAGCAGACACGGTTTCCTGGAACATTAGCAGGATGGCATTACTTCCTTTTCCTAGAAGGCCCTTCTGGTTCTCCTTCCCAGGAAGCCAACCCTACAAAGTGCACACCACCACCACCACCACCCCTCGTTCAGAGCTGGTGGCTTACTTCGCCCCGTGGTGTCCTGCTATCCAGTCCTCCAACAGGCTGGGGAGAGCGGGCTGTACTGTCTGTGATAGTTCCTTTAGCGTTAGAACGGGGGCCAGTGGCTAAGAATGGCCATTAGTTCTGCCTTCCCCATTCAATCACGAAGGAAACACCACTAGTCTCTTAGTGTTCATGTGAGGCTCACACAAGAAGGGAAGGGAGAAAGGAGGTAATTTTCCCTTCCCTCGAGGAACTGGTGAAATAGACTTGACATGAAGGCTGGGATAAAAGTTGATTTCCCCATTAGAGCATGGATGAAGACAGGATGCAGCAATCCCAGCAGAGAAATCAGTGTTCTGGTACAGATACAAGTAAGCGGCTTCTCCCCCACAGCATACTGTGCTCCTGCAAACTGCAGCCCTGCTGGGGGTCCTTCTCCTGGGTTATGGCTACTTTTGGCTTGTGGTGCCCGACCTTGAGACCCAGCTTCAGCAGCTAGGCCTCTTCTGCAGTGTCTTTACCATCAGCATGTACCTCTCACCACTGGCTGACTTGGTGAGTGGGGGTGGCCAAGAGGTAGGAAGGATAAGGGCTAGGCTTCCTTAGCCAGAGGAATAAGATCTGGTTCCTAGAAGGAGGCCAGGCAGCAGAGGTGGTGAGTGGGATGCAGGAGAGGGCTGGGTCAAGGTCAAAGAGCAGAGGGATCTGGGTCTTTTTTTCAGAGGAAATTCTTAGGCAAAGGTCCAGGAACGGTATGAGAAGCCTGAACCAGGAGTATTTTTGCCACAGGCCAAGATCATTCAGACTAAATCGAGCCAGCGTCTCTCCTTCTCGCTCACCATCGCCACCCTCCTTGCCTCCACCTCCTGGTCCATCTATGGGTTTCGACTCAGAGACCCGTATATCACGGTAAGAAGATCCTGGATGGGACGGCCAGTCTACAAAGCAGAAATTAGTTCCTGTTTTTATAGAAGCTTTTTGATTGCAGGTGCCCAACCTTCCAGGAATCCTTACCAGCTTGATTCGACTGGGGCTTTTCTGCAAGTATCCCCCAGAGCAAGACAGAAAATACCGACTCGTGCAAACCTGATCACAGCCACCTTAGGGCCAACTTGATACCAAAAAGAGCTCCTGTTTCAGCTGGACCTCCTGACCAGTTCCATGAATGCAATGGGTTATGAGAAAAAAAGCTGATTTTCAAAACAGAGGGATCAAAAAAAGACCTTTACATAGATCAGACGGGGACTATGGGATGAAATCACATTTTTAAAAGTGATTATCTTTTCTCATTTTGGAGGCTGAGGTGGGATCTTCAGACTGTGCCTTAAAATAAACCATTCCCCACCTCTGCCTGCAGGGCTTGTGTTTTCTTCAGAATTCTCAACCTCCCTGTCTTGACAGAGGTTCATCTAATGACTGGCCTGCTGGGATTGGCTAGAAAGGATTTGGAAAGAACTGTAAGTCAAAGACCCGGAAGACCTTTTAAAAAGAAAAAAAAAAAAAAAAACTTGGAAATTATAAAAAAAAAATGGAAGTTAGGTATACATATTTCTTGCCCAGCCTTATGTGGGAAGCCTATAATCCCAGCATTTAAAAGTTGAGGCAGAGCTAGGTGGTGGTGATGCATGCCTTTAATCCCAGTACTCAGGAGGCAGAGACAGGCAAGCAGATATCTGACTTTGAGGCTAGCCTGGTCTACAAAGGTGTTCCAAGATAGCCAGGGCTACACAGAGAAACTCAGTCTTGAACAAAACAAAAAGGTTGAGACAGAAGGAGCACAAAGTTGGGGGCAGCCTGGCCAACACGGCAAACTGCAAGCCATGCTGAACTACTTAGTAAAGCTATCTAAACAAATAAGCCAAACAGGTTTGGGGATGTAGCTCAGTTGAGGGCTTACATGTTTGAAGCCCCACAGGATCAATCCCAGCACCACATAATCTAGTCATGGTGGTTTAGCCTGTAATTAGATGAGATGAGAGGTAAAGATCAAGATCCTCCTCAGCCATATGTCTGAGTTCAAGGCCAGTCTGAGATATATGAAGATCCTCTATCAAAAAGAAAAAAAAATCCGAGGAGCTGGGACACAATCAAAATAGAACCCTAAAGCCTGGGAAGGTGGCTCTCTTGCCTCGTATTTCTTGAGTATCTAGAATCCCCAGTACTCAAAACTAAACAAGGCTAAAAATACAAACTGCACTTTAATGGGGGATGAGGAAGGGTGTCCGCACACGAATGGGGGACAGCGTCAGAAGCGTAGCCCTCTGCGGGCTAAATCCGCTCGGGCCTCCAGGATCTGGCTCTGCAGCTCTCGGGCAGCGTCCTCGCAGTCGTGAAATGTGGCCACGCGATAGCCCACAGTGCCCAGGGCATAGCAACCAGCGGCCACCAGCAAGTAGGCAGGCAGTGGCCACAGGACCTCCTGGCAAGGGAAAGGCAGCTCCAGGCCCAGAGCTCCCGTGGTCAGGGCAGCCCACGCAGAGCCCAGAAGCGCCAGTCCCCAAAGCCACTGAGTTAACTTCGTCATGGTCGCTGCAAAGAGAGAAATCAAGTGTAGAGATTCTTTCTACCATTACCCACTCTGCACCTGACACTCATTCCCAGTCATTGCCACCCTCTTCCACCTTTCCACTCAGCACAACACCTAAGCCTACCTCTGGGCTTCGGGCCGACATGGGCTGCATCAGGATCCGGAAGTCCTCTTCTACTTCCGCCCTTCCTCCACACTGCCTTCTGGGAACTGTAGTTCTCAGGAAAATGCCTGTGGAGCTTCCGGTCGAGTTCAGGTCTGGAAAGGTTACAGAATGCTCTTTGGAAATCACAGGTTAGGAGTTTTTGCTCTGCTTTTTTTCTGGGAACCCAGAACTGAACTGTCAGGGACTTGGGAAAGCCTGAGTATACGAGTGTACGCCAAAACGTTGCAGTAAGATGACAGTAAATATCGTCCCCCTTAAGCTCAGTTCTCCAGCGCAGAAACCCCATTCATTCATCATTATTTAAGCTCCAACACGCCCACCAAACACTCGAGATGAACGTGCGGCCTCACACCTGCTAGGCAAGTACTCTACCACTGAGCCCTTTTTATTTTGAAATAGGACTTTACTAAGTACTCAGGATGACCTTGGACTCCAGTTTGAGACCCGGTCTGAAAGAAACCGGCTGATCATGGTCAGAATGGCACATACCTATGATTCCAAGAGCAAGTCAACAAAGAACAAAGAGGATCACTGCACTATAAGATGAAGAATTGGCTTTAGAATTTCAATTTAGGGGCTGGAGAGATGGCTCAGAGGTTAAGAGCACTGACTGTTCTTCCAGAGGTCCTGAGTTCAATTCCCAGCAACCACATGGTGGCTCACAACCATCTATGATGACATCTGGTATCCTCTTCCGTGTACTGTATACATGATAAATAAATAAAATTTAAAAAAAAAAAAAAGAAAAAAAAAAGAATTTCAATTTAAATAAAACAAAAGGGGTTTTTGTTTGGTTTGATTTTACAGTTTGTTTGTGTTTAAAGTTTTATGTGTACATATGTGAGCATGTACATTCAGGTGCCTACAGAGGCCAGAAGAGGGAATCAGACTCCCTGGGCTGGAGTTACAAGCAGTGTGAACTGCCTTAAAAAATAAAATAATATAAAAAGGAAAAGCCACGTAAAAATGGGAAATACACAGTCTGGATCCTATATGGTACCCTTCCTGGTGACTTTGGAGTTTTTTGGTTGCTGATGAGCGAACAATAGCTGCTGAGAGACATCGGATTACAAAAAACCACTAAATTAAACCAACCTATGTATTTAAAAATGTCTTAATTTCAAAATGGAAGTTAAAAAAATGTGTTAGGGAAGAGGTTATGCTTTTGTTTCCACAGAAAACGAAAGGCTGTGGATTCATGCAAAGTTCATAGAGATCATATTTGATTAGCAGAGACCCCCTGAAAATCCTGGCTTGAAACATAAGAAAAAAAAAACCTAGAAAAACTACAAGACAGGTTATGTATATTTTACCTGTTCAAATATAAAACAATAATCATCTTTAACTGGTTTGTGTACAGCACACTCCTCTCTCTCCATACTTGTGTTAATGCAGATATGTATGTTACCTTTGGAAGTCTGTGTGCTTCAGAACAAGGGGACCAGACAGCAATGCAAATGAGTGGCCCAAGGGGAGCAGCCTCTGAGTGCCTCTGCTGCAGTTTCCTCCGAGTTCTCACATGCACAACAATTTCAAGGCTGCTGGCTGAGATGGTCCAGTTTCACAGACTACTCCAGCCAGACTTCAGATAAACCCTACACTTCCCCATCACAGATTTGACACCAGCTGTCTCTTCCAAGACTTGACCATCATCTTAATTTTCTCAGGATCCCTAAAGATGTCATCGCCCAGGACAACAGGAAATAATGTAGAAAACATGATGCCTACATTCTCAAGAGGTGGGGTGGGTTCTTTTTTATTTATTTATTTTTTTTTTTGGTCATTTGATGGGTTATGGATGTTTGTCATCATTTAGGGAGGTTGGTTATAAGTTATTATTCGTCATGGCCAGGGATAAAGCTAAACAAAGGAGATTAAATTCAGGGATATCTTTTTTTTAGTATTTATTTTTATTTTATGTGAACTGGTGTTTTGCTTGCATGTATAACTGTGTAAAGGTGTCAGATCCTGGAATTACAGACAGTTGTTAGCTGCCATGTGGGTGCTAGGAATTGAACTCAGGTCCTCCGGAAGAACAGTCAGTGCTCTTAACCCCTGTGCCATCTCTCCAGTCCTCAGGGATCACTTTCTGAAGGGAAAAAGGGGTATATTATAGAAATGATGGGATAAGAGGCTGGATTGTTGAATCTACTTTTGGACAACCACTAGTCTCAAATATTTTACATTGGTATGGATTTTCATATACTGATACAAACTTAAAGTTATTTTTGATATACTCTTTATATGTTTCTATTCTTGCTTAAGATATTGTACCTATACAACTCACTTAAAAATGTAATGTAGTGGGCTGGAGAAATGGCTCAGCGGTTAAGAGCACTGACTGTTCTTCCAGAGGACCTGAGTTTGATTCCCAGCATCCACATGGCAGCTAATAAGTGTGTGTAATTCAAAGATCTTACACAGTTATACATGCAGGCAAAACACCAATTCACATAAAATAAAAAAAATTAAAATTAAAAAAAAAGGGCTGAAGAGATGACTCAGCAGTTAAGAGCACTGTCTGCTCTCCCAGAGGACTGGGGTTCAATTCCCAGCACCCACATGGCAGCTAACAACTGTCTGTAGTTCCAATTCCCAGTTCCAGGCAAACACCAAGGCAAATAAATAAAAATAAAGTTTAAAAGAATGTAATGTAGTTTTAGTCCTTAAAAAGCTATATAAGATAATAAAGAAATATAGAATAATAGTTATTTATAACAAACTTAATCATGTTAGGTATGTTTTCAAGGTCATAGAAAGGTTATGATATAGATAGGTTATCGTCAAACATTTCAAAGACCTACAGAATATAGTACTTAAAATGTTTTAATAACATAACTCTTTTTCATAACATAACACATTTGCTCCTGGCAGTACCAATTTACTTCAAAAAAATGATGATGGGCATAGAAGAACCTCCATATGGAGTTTGCTTTCTTTATGGCAAAAGCTAGCCACTGGGCAAAGAAACTGCCTTTGCCTCAATTGCTAAGACAGGCAGTACACAAAGGGAAGTGTCTACTAAATTTTGCCAAGACAATGTAGGACAGTCTTTCAAAACTCCTGCTTCACAGAAAAGTCTGTCAAATATTATAGTCTGTATGTTGAAGGTGGATGCCCAACGTTACAGAGAAACCTTAGGTGGCTGTCCAGGCAGCCAGCTGTTTCTGTCATTTCTGTAGTTTTAGAAGTTGTTTGCTCTGTTCTTCCTGTTTACCCAAGTTATAGTTTATCCTCTTGGGGTCTCTGATGGAGATTGAAGACTAAAGAATTATAGTTCTACAATTTTCCTTGTTACCAAATTCAGGGAAAAAAACTTACATAAAAAACTTACATAAAAGATGTAACATTTATAAGGTTGAGAAACAAAAGCTTAAATTGCTATCTAAGAAAATGTTTTAAGGTCTAAAGAGATAGTTTTAAGATACAAGTTATGATAGAAAATGGCTTAGGTATAAAACTTTGGACTCATCAAGAGAGGACAGATAATGGAGTTTCCAAATACAAATGGACAGGACATTGTGAATGTAATTCTTCCTTGATAATTGTTCTTACTGTATACAGTTTTAAAACTTTTCTTTTAATTTAGACAAAAGGGGGAAATGTTGTAGAATATTCCTTCACTCTGTGTGAAGATGTGTTACTGTGACTGGTTTAATGAAAAGCTAAACTGGAGGTATAGGTGGGACTTCTGGGCAGAGAGCTTGAGTCACCAGCCAAAGTCACTGGTCACATGGCAACACGTAGATGAATAGAAATGGGTTAATTTAAGGTATAATAGCTAGTGGGACAAGCCTAAGCTATAGGCTGAGCATTTATTTATTTATTTATTTATTTTTTTTTTTTTAAACTTTATTTATTTATTTGCCTTGGTGTTTGCCTGGAACTGGAACTACAGACAGTTGTTAGCTGCCATGTGGGTGCTGGGAATCGAACCCCGGTCCTTTGGAACAGCAGACGGTACTCTTAACCGCTGAGCCATCTCTCCAGCCCCCTAGGCTGAGCATTTATAATTAATATCTCCATGTTATTTTTTTTTCATGAGCTGAAGACCCAAAGAAAAATACGTCTACAAAAAACCCAAAAACCTTATTTTCTCAAAGTCTTCACTGTTTATCAGCGATTATTATTTTAAAAAGAAAGAAAAAAATTAAGTAATTCTCATAACTCAAACTACCAGGCAAGAGTAGAACGTGCCATTTTCTTTTTTTTTTTTTTTTTTTTTTTTTAAAAACACTTTTATTTATTTATTTATTTAATTATTTGCCTCGGTGTTTGCCTGGAACTGGAACTACAGACAGTTGTGAGCTGCCACGTGGGTGCTGGGAATCGAACCCGGGTCCTCTGGAAGAGCAGACGGTGCTCTTAACCACTGAGCCATCTCTCCAGCCCCCCATTTTCTTTTTTTAATGCTTATTTTTATTTTATGTGATTTGGTGTTTTGCCTGCATGTATAACTGTGTAGGGGTGTCAGATCTTGGAATTACAGACAGTTGTTAGCTGCCATGTGGATGCTGGGAATCGAACTCAGGTCCTCCGGAAGAACAGTCAGTGCTCTTAACCCCTGTGCCATCTTTCCAGCCCCCTTGCTTTCTTTCAAGTGCATGGCTTTTTTAATTCTTTTAGATTTATATTCTATGTGTATCAATGTTATGCCTTTATGTACTTATACATCGTGTGTGTGTGTGTGTGTGTGTGTGTGTGTGTGTGTGTGTGTGTGTGGTATGTACATTCCTGAATCTATAACTGCAGCCTGTTCAGTCTGTATGAGGTTACTTGTATATATTTTTAGGACTGATTGATCGTTTGGCATGCTCTTCTAGGGAGGACTGTTTCTCCTGCTCTAAGATTCTTTAGCTGTCTATAGTTCTTTGACTAGGGTTGAGACCAGGAACTTTTTCCTCACCGTGTTACCGTGTCTATTGGTGTGTCCTTTTTAGGCAGCCATGTTGGTGAGACTTCATGTCCTAGAAATGTCAGAGAAGCTACATATATGAAGTCTCATACATGTGGTCCTCTGGCTCCCCTTAAAATTTCTTTTTCCTTTTTTCTTTTCTTTCTTTCTTTTTTTTTTTTTTTTTTAAGTGTTAGTTTTCTTAAATAGCCTTGCTTTGTAGTTCTGACTGGGCTGGCCTGATACCCATTATGTATCCCAGAATAACACTATTTACATTCCTTCTGAGCTCAGTTTTCACACCAATAATGATGGCAAAAAATTATTATTATTTTTTTTAAAGATTTATTTATTTATTATGCATACAGTTTTACAGAAGAGGGCACCAGACCTCATCATAGATGGTTGTGAGCCACCATGTGGTTTTGCTGGGAATTGAACTCAGGTCCTTTTGGAAGAACAGTCAGTGCTCTTAACCTCTGAGCCATCTCTCCAGCCCCGGCAAAAAATTATTATTAATTTAGCTAAAAATTAAGAATACATTTAAATTAAAAAGGTAAGAGAGGGATGTATGTTAGGAAGTGAGAGTTAGTGACAGCTAAATCCTCATTCTATGGCCTGAGTCTATCAGGAGACCATGCCAGAGGCACAAAGTTCTGATGAAAAATAAAAATAAGCTAGAAGGAAGAAAAAATAACCATATAAGCATATGTTATTTAGAAATATAGATAAGGGGCTGGAGAAATGGCTTAGAGGTTAAGAGCACTGACTGCTCTTCCATAGGACCCAGGGGACCTCACACCCTCACACAGACATACATTTAGGTGAAACACCAATGCACGTGAAATATGCCTCCCAAAATAAATAATTTTTTGAAAGGAAAGAATTATAGGTGACTGTCTGAAGCGCAGCACGAGTGGTGATACATGGAGGACCGAACTCACCGAGCCAGGGCTGCTTCTTATCAGATACCTGAAGAACTGCTTGGCCTTCAAAACTATGTAAGGCCCTTTGCTAAAGAATTTTTGGGAGCTGGAGAGATGGTTCAGCAGTTAAGAGCACTGACTGTTCTTTCAGAGGACCTGAATTCGATTCCCAGCATCCACATGGCAGCTAACAACTGTCTGGGATTCCAGTTCCAGGCAAATAAATAAATAAATAAATAAGTTTAAGGGAAAAAAAATAATTTTTCTTTCTTTCTTTTAATTTATTTATTTATTATGTATGTAGTGTTCTGCCTGCATGCCTTCATGCCAGAGGAGGGCACCAGATCTCATTATAGATGGCTGTGAGCCACCATGTAGTTGTTGGGAATTGAACTCAGGTCCTCTGGAAGAGCAGCCAGTGCTCTTAATCTCTGAGCCATCTCTCCAGACCCCAATTTTTTGTTCTTTTTTTTTTTAAACTTTATTTATTTATTTGCCTTGGTGTTTGCCTGGAACTGGAACTACAGACAGTTGTTAGCTGCCATGTGGGTGCTAGGAATCGAACCCGGGTCCTCTGAAAGAGCAGACGGTGCTCTTAACCGCTGAGCCGTCTCTCCAGCCCCCAATTTTTTGTTCTTAAAGAAGATCCCCACCCTCACCTCAGTGATGATGACCTCCCCATGTGGAAATGCCTCTCATAGGGCTATTCCTCATCCCTCTCCAGAAGAAAAGAGGAAACAGAAGAAGCAGTGCCTGGTGCAGAGCCCATTCCTACATCAGGAATGTGGAAATGCCTGGGGCTCTTCTAATCCCCATGGTTTTTGTCCACAACCAAATGCTATCTTGAATGCTGGCTGCTCCACGGTCCTCTGTCTATATGTCTATAGCAGGGAAAGCATTGCTGACGGAAGACAGGTAAGGCCTTAAGTCCCCTCAGGAGGGAGTCAGGCACAGGCCTGGTTAGATCCTTTCTAGATCAGAGCTAGAGAAACAAGCAGTGCCTTGGTGTTCCATATCTTTAAATTAATTTTCTTTTTATTTGTGTGTATATATGTGTGTGTGTCACATGTGTTCTGGTACATGATGGATCCGAAAGACTGTGTTGGATTCTCCTGGAGCTGGAAATCCAGGCAGTTGTGAGCTGGGAACCAAACTCAGGTCCTGGGCCAGTGCAGCAGCTTTCCTTAGACACTCCACCCCTTCAGTAGGTAGTTTTAAATTAATATTTTTAGGAAATTTATAGAACATATTTTAGGCCACTTATTTCTTCCTCATGCAGTGGATATTTTTATATCTCCATATATGCATGAAGAAACTGAGACACAGAGACTATTTAATAAAGGTAAGTAGTTTGCCCAAGGCCAGGAGCCAGTAAGATACTACTGGATTATGGGAGATCTCTCTGTTCTGTTTTGCTGGCTCAGGAATGGGCAGTTAGGGCTCATCAGAACAGGAGACAATCACCAATGGATGGCTAGGTGCATAATGAGCGTTAGCTCATCCAATCATCACAACAGCCATAAGAAACACATGCTATTATTGCCTCTGTTAGGCACACGAGGAAGATGAAACAACCCAGACAATCTGACTCCAGAGGTCACCACGAAAATATAGCACCTCCTTCCCCAAATCAATAAAACAGAATAAGAACGGGAAAAATTATAAACTGGGCGTGGTGGTACATGCTTGTAATTCCTGCACTTGAGAGGAGGAATACGGAAGATCAGAAGTTCAAGGTCATCCTCAGGTACATAAGGAGTTTTTGGCCAGCCTAAGACACAGGAAACACTGGTGGGGGTGAGGGGTGAAGGAAGGAGAGAGAGAGAGAGCAGGATGGAGGGGGAGAGGAAGAGAGGAAGGGCAGGAGAAGGGCTGGAGAAATGGCTCAGTGGCTACGAGCACTGAGGCTCTTATAGAGGACATGAGCTCTGTTCCCAGCACCCACATGGCCACCAAGAACTACCTGTAACTAGTTCCAGGGGATTCAATGTTCTCTTCTGCTTTCGGAAGGCACTTGCAGGCAGGTGGTACGAGCAAAACACTCACACATAAACATAAATAAAAACAAATCTTTAAAAAGGCGTAAGGAATTAAATGAACAGCATCTCAATTTATGATGGGTCACAGGTGGAATCTGATTCTCAGAAGATGGCTTGTTGGGGAAGCTGCCACAGGGCTGGAGGTATGGCTGAGTCGCAGAGGAAGTACTGGGGTGAAACGCCCTGGGTTCACGCCTCAGCACCAAAACCAAAACAAGTACATCTACAACTAGTTTACTGTTTCAAAAAGAAAGTGAAGTTAGATTTTAGCCTCATATCTTATAACAAAACACCCAGCACATGGCCTGGAAGGGAGCTCAGCGGTAAGAGCCCTCGCTGCTCTTCCCGGGGACCTAAATTCAGTTCTGTTCCCAGGTCTCAAAGTTTCATGCCCTCCTGTCATTTCAGTTCCAGGGAATTCCATATCTTTTTCTGACCTGTATATTATATGTGGCATAAACATACACACAAATATGAATAAAACCTTTAAAAAGCATATCTAGTAGCCAGGCATGGTGGCAAACGCCTTTAATTCCAGCACTTGGAAGGCAGATGCAGGCAAATGTGAGTTTGAGGCCTGCCTGCCTACATATCGAATTCCAGGACAGCCAGGACTGTTATACAGAGAAACCCTGTTCCAGAAAGCAAACAACTAAAAATCTTAGTACATTTTTAAGTCAGTACAGGAGCCAGACATGATGACTCAGTCTTGTAATCTCAGCCTTTGGGAAGCTGAGGCAGGATTGCCTTGAAGTCAAGGCCAGTTTGTACTACAGACTATGTCTGAGACTAGCTTAGAAGCCTTCTCTGAAATATATATTTGTATATATATATATATATATATATATATATATATATATATATATTTAAAAGTGGCATTCAGGGGCTGGAGAGATGGCTCAGAGGTTAAGAGCACTGACTGTTCTTCCAGAAGTCCTGAGTTCAATTCCCAGCAACCACATGGTGGCTCACAGCCATCTATGATGAGATCTTCTGTATACTGTAGACATAATAAATAAATCTTAAAAGAAAAGAGCACATACTGCCTTTCAGAAGATCCAGGTTCAGTTTCCAGCATTTGCATCGGCCAGCTCATAATTTCTTATGACTCCAGCCCACAAGATCGACAGCCCTCTTCTGATCTCCAGACACCTGTGTACATACCACTCCTCATAAAAAATAAATCTTTTTTCTGGTTTTCTGAAACAGAGTCTCTGGAAATAGTTCTGGCTATCTTGGAGCTTTCTATGTAGACTAGAACAGTCTCAAGCTCATGAAGATCTGCATGCTGTTGCCTCCCAAGTGCTAGAATTAAAGGCATGTGTTTTCACACCTGGCTTAATATAAATAAATTGTTTTAAAGTATTCGTGGAGCTGGAGAGATGCTCAGTGGTTAAGAGCACTGACTGCTCTTGCAGAGGACCCGGGTTTAGCTCCCACTCTCAGTATGGTGACTCACAGCCTTCTGTAACTCTAGGGGATCTGATGCTTTCTTATGTCCCCTGCAAGCCCTGGGTACACACATAGTGCATATACATACAGGCAGGCAAAGAATAGACATAAAAATAAATAAATCTTTCAAGAAGTATGTGTACTTGGGGTTTGGGCATATAGCTCATTCATAGGAAGCTTGCCTAGCATGCACAGGGCCCTCTGGTCAATCTCCAGTAGATTGGGGGAAAGTGTGTTTATTTTGGAGGTAAGGCCTTAGTGAGTGGTTTGCCCTATGACCTGCATACAGGTACCCACAGGTGCTACAGAGATTACTGAGTCTCTTAGGAGGGCCAGGTAGTCAGACGGTGTCCATCCCTGCCCTCTGGGCACCCACAGTTTCCTAGGGGCAACAGAACAGTCATACATATAATCAACAAAAACACATACTGGGAAGATTACAGACGGGCTTTATAGGAAATGATAGATCAAGATGGTAGTGCTGATTGGGGAAACCCTCAGGTGAATCAGAGTTTCCAAGGAACTTAAGCATCCAGACAGGAGAAGATGATAGCCTTAGGAAGAAAGGACTTCCAGAGACAGATTCTGGAAGTTGGCAGAAGCATCTGCCTCATCTGTTGTCAATGTTTTCAAGTTGACTCAAGGCAGAGGCCGAGTTTCAACAAAGAGCCCAATGTGCCATGGCATGGTACTGGAGCTGTCTTGAGTGTCCTTTCAATAAACAAACGTGTGTGTGTGTGTGTGTGTGTGTGTGTGTGTGTGTGTGTGTCTGCAAAAGACACAGACAGCAGAGAAATGATCTGCATAAGGCAAGAAGGAACTAATCAGGCTTGTGTGGATTCAAATTCCTAGAGTCTGACACCAGGCAGTTTATTTTAAACATAGATAAATACAGTGTAATTTGGGGGAAAGATCCCTAGTAACAATCATTTCAATCCCATGTGCACAATAAAGCTCAAAGTGTGACTACATCAAAGCTCTTTGCAAAGTACATGTGACCTCTTCCATAAAGAGGGTTCTATAGCTTAAGGGCCCAGGATCTGGTGTGGTCTCTGACCAAGATAAGATAGCGTAGTGGTTTGCCCTATGCAGGCTACAAAGTACATATGACATCTCCCCTAAGGATGGGTTGTATTGGCTGAAAAACGAAGATAAAGGTCTGGGGTGGGGAGGCTGGAGAGATGGCTCTGTTCTTCCAGAGGTCTTGAGTTCGTTCAGTCCCCAGCAACCACATAGTGGCTCACAATCATCTATAGTAAGATCCCATGCCCTCTTCTGGAATGAAGGCATACATGCAGGCAGAACACTGTATACATAATAAACAAACAAACAAACAAATAAATAAAAAAGGTCTAGGGAGGGTGGGTCTGGAATAATATGAGGAATTTAGGTGTCCCCAGGTCTACAGTTTGCACCAATTGCCAGGCTATGAACCCATCCATTCCCAGCCTTCCAGCCTTCTGTGTAGGAAGCAGGTATACTTCTCCTGAGACAGCCCTGCACGTTTACCGTTCCTGTTCCCTAGTGCCTATCTGTGAACGCCAGAACCTCGTGCTGGAAGCATCACTGTGAGCTGATGTCACCTAGTCTCAGATACTTAGGAAGCTGAAACGAGAGGCCAGCATGAGCTTGAGTTTGCTAGCAGCCTGGAAAACAGAGGGAGACAAACACCTTTGAGCAGAGGTGTAGATCAGCCGCAGAGCACGCACTTAATATGCACAAGGTTCTGGGCTTGAACCTTCACTTCTGCAAAAAAGAAAAAAAATATCGAGGACTTACGATTAAACAGACAAATCCCTCCATTTCACAATAGGACAGAGACAAGAAGCAAACAAATAATTTTGATATTAAGTAATGGGAAGCCAGGTGAGTTGGTGTATATCCATCACATAGGAGACTGAGGATGAGGGACCACCTGGGCTATTCAGAAGCATCAGTCCAGCTAGTACTGTATAGTAAGACTCTATCTCAGGGAGGCTGGTGAGATAATTCAGAGTAAGAATTCTTGCCCCAAAGCCTGATGGCCCAAGATCTATCACTGGGACCCACACAGTGAAAGGAGAAAACCAATTCCCAGTTAGCCATCTATTCTCTATAGGCATGATCTAGCACACGCAAATAAATAAATGTAATAAAGATTTTCTAGGGGGCTGGAGTGATGATTCAGTGGTTAGGAGCACTGGCTGTTCTAGAGGATCCTGGTTCAGTTCCCAGCATCCACATGGCAGCTCACTGCTTAACTCCAAGATATGACACCCTCACACAAACATACAGGCAGGCAAAACACCAAAGCACATAAAATAAAAATAAATAAATGTAATTTAAATTTTTTTAATGTTTAAACTGGGGGCTGGGGAAGCCCTGGGCATGGGAAAAGCAAGTGTGAGTATCAACAGTACGCTGCCCTGCCAGTCCCAAGATTGTGTAGTCTTGAGAAGATAACTTCAGCCTTTCCTTCCTTTTGTGAAAACAGTGTGTGAGTCAGAGTTCTCCCACAGAATAGAACCAAAGGCAGAGAAAGGGACTGACAGACTGATTTTTTAAAAATTGGCTCAGAAATTATAGAAGCAGCCAAGCCGAAAGCCTGGAGACCAGGAGAGAGCCAGTATTCAGCTCCTGTGCGGTGCTTGGTTCCCTCTAAGAGACCCATCATTTGTCCTAACAATCTGACCTTCAGCTGTTTGGATAAAGCTTATTCACAGCACAAATAGCAATCTGATTTACTCAAAATCTAACCACCTAATTTTTTCTTTCAAATTGGGATTGAGCCCAGGATTTCTTGTGTACTACTACTGAACTTCACCCCTGGCCCTGTGTGTGTATGCATGTATGGTGTACATGTGTGTGTGCATGTATTGTGTACATGTGAAAGTGTGTGTGTGCATGCATGGTGTACATGTGTGTGTGCATGTATTATGTACATGTGAAAGTGTGTGTGTGTGTGTGTGTGTGTGTGTGTGTGTGTGTGTGTGTAGATGGTGCTGTCAGGATCATCCCCCGACTGTTCTTACAGATTCTTCTTTGAAGCAGTATCACTCATTCAAATCCATTATCCCATTGCTATCCAGCTTGCTCTGAGGACCCCATCTCCATCCACTAGGACTGAAATCACACACAGGCTACCTGGCCTTTTTTTGTGGGCGCTAAGAATCTGAACCCTGTTTTTCATCCTGAGTGCAAGCAAGTACTCCAGCCACTGACTCATATTTGGTACCCTTCCTCTCTCTCTTTTTTTTTTTTTTTTAAGATAAATTAATCTCATTTAAAATATATTCCAGAAGAGTCTGTAACTCCCTGTTAAAGTACTTGTCTACCCTCCTCCTTACCAAAAAAGTTGTCATCATATAAGAAATAAACATTTCTCAACTGCAAGGCTGTCCACAGGATGAATCTTTGGCAGTGTCGTCTAAGTAGCTATGACTAACCTCATCTGCAGTCAAGGAGTCTAAGCGTGGAGAAGTCACTCCATTTGCTCCTGTTACTCACCAGCTCAGTGTCAGAGCTGACTACACCTCAGAGCTGTCTGATTCAAGATGTAGCTCCTGGTGCCAGGGATGGTACTCAGTGGAACAGTGCTTGCCACTGTGCATGAGGCCCTGGGTCTACACTCAGACCAAATAATGATGTGCAGGTGGTCCACACTTATAATTCCAGCACTGGAGAGATGAAGGCAGGACGATTAGAAGTTGGTCATCCTTAGCAACACAAGGAATTCAAGGCCGGCCTGGGATTTGAGACATAGTTTCAAAAAATAACCTGGGCTTCTTGTTGCAGTCGCCATGGCAGAGTCGCAACCATGGCCCTGCACTCCCCAAGGCCGTGGGCCTCTACAAGGGCCACAAGGTGAACGTGAGCAAGCTGGGGCACAGCCGCTGCCGCGGGCGCCTCACCAAGCACTCCAGGTTCTTGCGGGACATGATCCGGGAGGTGTGTGGCTTCGCGCCCTACCAACGGCGCGCCATGGAGCTTCTCAAGGTGTCCAAGGACAAACGCGTGCTCAAGTTCATCAAGAAGAGGGTGGGCACGCACATTGGCGCCAAGAGGAAGCGGGAGGAGCTGAGCAACATGCTGGCAGCCATGAGGAAGGCGGAGGCCAAGAAGGACTGAGCCCCCATCCCAATAAAGGCCACTCCCACCAAAACAAAAACAAAAACAAAAAACCCTGGAAAAACTGGCCCAGCTCAGGCTAAGTAGTGGTTGCTCTGCAGGGGACCTGGTTAGATTCCCAGCACCCTTATGGTGGTTCAACCATGGGTAACTGCAGTTCCAAGGGACTTGATGTCCTCTCATGACCTCTGCAGCCACAAGACACATAAATAACACAAGCAAACACTCATGCAAAGTAAATAAAAACAACAAAGTCAAGAAGCATCACTTTCCCTGTCTCATACATTGGCCTGGCGCCCAGCCAGGCTAGAAACAGGACAGGAAGGGTGGGATCCTCCTACTGGACTCACTGTAACATCTTCACCCAGGCACATCCACACACCCCAGCCCCAAATCCCTTCAAACAGCTTGAGGTCAGAGCTCAAGGCAACTCAACAGAGTCCAGCTTTCCTCCATAGACTCCAGGAGTGTAATCCTGTTCCCCGGTTCCTGAGTACACAGACGAGCCTCTGCCTCTTGCACTGCAGATGTCCCCTGCTTTTCTTTTTCAGCTTCCTCGAGGTGTGAGAAGTTCTCAGGGAACCCCAAGGCTTCCTCCTCACAGCTTAGGAAAGCCATTTGGTTTCGACTTTATTGCTTCCAGGGGCCTCCAACTAACATTTCTGGTGTTATTTCCCAATGGAGCCAAAGTCATAGTTACTCCAGTAAAATAGAAAGAAGGGAGTTGCCATAAAACTGATTGAACTTTTGTTTCTGAGTTTGCATATATGCAAAACACAGAATAGCCCAATGAATCTGTGTGCCCATTACCACAGACCTTGAAGGGATAAAATAGGAGCTTAATTTCTATTATAGGAATTTCTATAAATCCTGTAGCCATTGCATGGGTAGCACAATTGGAACACTGATCTAAGAACTGTTCATTTTGAGCTGGAGACATGACTCAGCTTGTGTGAAGACAGGAGTTCAGATCCCTAGAACCCTTTAAAAGCTAGGCAGGCATAGCAACTTCCTGTAGCTGCAGCTCCCAGGATACAGGGTCAGGGGATTTCCAGCGCAAAGTGGCTAACATGACTTGCCAGTCTGTAGACTCCAGAATCAGTGAGAAACTACCTCAGTGGATACATAGGGAGAGTCGGAGCAAGAGACTAGACTCCAATTTTGACTCTTGCATGCATACATGTGCACACCTATCTACTCACACACTCGTGAATATGCATACATGCGTACACACCACACACACACTCTACATGCAAGAAAATATTAATTTGTTAAGTAGAGAAATGCCTGGTTTTTCCAGCTGTAGCTGGAACCTCCATAGATATAGAGACCCAGATCTCTCTCCAACTGGCAAGGAATCTGAATCCCAGGGAGGAGCTGCTGAGACCTGCGGGCCACAATTCCCACCCTGTACGGGCCCAGTGCTGAAGAGGTTAGCTGGCTGTGGCTACCCCTTGGAGCCCAAGGGGAAGCTTTGAAGTCTACATTACCAGTAGCTGGCCTATAGCTATTTACTATAGATATTGAGAATGCCTAACTCCAATTAGGAGCCTCTCTCTGCCTCTGCAGAAACTCAACCAAGTAGCATTTATGGTACAACTTTTATAAGTCCAGCTGGCTCTCAGCCCTGGAAGGTGTGGATTGGGAATCCAGACCCTGGCTCTGGCCCCCAGAAACTTCCATTTCCTTTAAAAGGAGGCAAAGAAATGTGCCTAAAGGTAACAACAGTTAAGTACCTAGGCTGTCTGACCATTGTTTGCCTAGGAGGCGGCAAAAGTCCCCCAAAAGAAGACAGGGGGGCTGGAGAGATGGCTCAGCGGTTAAGAGCACGGGCTGCTCTTCCAGAGGACCCGGGTTCGATTCCCAGCACCCACATGGCAGCTAACAGCTGTCTGTAGTTCCAGTTCCAGGCAAAACACCAAGGCAAATAAATAAATAAAGTTTTTAAAAAAAAAAAAAAAAAAAAAAAAAAAAAAAAAAAAAAAAAAAAAAAAAAAAAAAAAAAAAAAAAAAAAAAAAAAAAAAAAAAAAAAAAAAAAAAAAAAAAAAAAAAAAAAAAAAAAAAAAAAAAAGAAGACAGGGCCGCCGGTTTCCATTCTCCCAGGTTCCCACAGCGCTGCCACCCAATGACTTCACAATGAACTTCAGTGAATGCCTTTCCCTTGTGCATATGTCTGTTTCCCAACATCCTTCCAGGGGCCCTGGGGAACAGAGCTGTGGACGCAGAGGGCAGTGGGAACATGACGGTGTCCGGTTCTCACCAAGGACAATAAGGGGCGGAAAGGGCTGGAGCCAAGGTCTGGCGCAGACTAGCCCTCCCGCCTGCCCTGGGCGCCCCCAGGTCCCGCCCTATCTCACTGGTATGCCCTAAATGCCAGGCGCTCTTCATGCTAGTGCCTGTCCCGGGAGGGAGGCCAGCAATGCCGACTTGCCTCCGTCTGTGCCCCAGTGCCTCTTAGAGGATGGTATCACCTTTGACTCCCAGGAGCAGCTCAGGTCGGGGGCAGAGGCCTCCTGCCAGGCTGTACTGACTCCGCCTACCTATTATTTACTCCTGTTTCCGGAGCTGGCGGCGGGTGCCTGCGGGTGTCACTGACACGTGTGAGTGGCCAGGAGGAAACATCTGGCTCCCTCTGTCCTCCGGGGGGATGCCCTTCTCTCCCGCAGGTCTACTGCCTCCGGAGTAGAGCAGAGTCCCAGGAGCCCAGGTTCCTTTGCCCCTTTCACCTTCAGGTCTTGGAAGCCAGCATGTCCTCAGGCCCCTTTACCTAATGATGATCATTAGAGGCAGTGAGATCCCTGCCAGGGTTAAGTGGCAGGTCAGCTGTGTCCAGCCTACAACTGGAACCATGGATGGGTGAACATGAAGCTGTTATTGGCGCCGACTCGCCTTGTAAATCCACCCTTCCTGAGGGATGGGTCATTATTCTTGAGGCCCATACTGCCCCTGGTCCTACAATGTAGGCGGTAGCAGGTGCCTAGGTCCCTTAGACTGCTCAGACACCTGATCTTCCTCTCAGTCCCCTGGCCATAGGAATGATGCTATCTGCCTGGCTCCACCCAAGCCAGCCTTCTGGATGCCTCTGGAGGCTATCCCAGGACTGGATGCCCTACCCACTGAAAGTCAAAGTCTGACAGAAGATCTAGAACCATCTAGCTTCCCATAGACTCAGGACCTATTCTGGACACCCCCCTCCTCTTCCTCAGAGGGCTCTACACATCACATTCCTCTTACTTCTCTGCAATCTTACTGGGTGAAGCAGGAGCCTGAAACTCCACCCTCAGGAAGACTGTGATCTCTACTGAAGCTCTGTCCCACTCCCAGACCACGGTCAGGAAGGGAGGCTTCTACCCTCCCAGGAGGGCGGCTGCAACCTTGGCTTTCCCAGGTCGGCCTTCAAACAACTAGAGCGCCCCCTAGCGGCCCTTTAGGGGCACTCTGCAGGGCGCATTCTGCCTAAGTGTCTAGAACTGGTGAGCTCACAGCACCCTCTCCAGGCACATGGTGTAAACTGTGCAGCGCTCCCAAGGCTGCCTCATTTTTAACTAGGCCTTATCCCCTAAATTTTAGGTGCCTCTAAATAGAATAGAATTTCATTCTAGAAGGATTGAAGGGTAAGTTCTTTCATCCAACCAACCTACTTTCCATTATCAGGCATTACCGAGCAGACAAAAGTGACCAAAGTGCGTGTTCTGAAAGCCTACAGCCTCCTCTGGAAAGACGGTGCTTGGTGTTCTAAAGGACAAGCACTCTGGACAGAGCTGTTTCTCCTGACAGCACAGAGCAGGATGAGGGGGGCCACCTGCCTCATTTCAATCAAGACTGGCTGAGGTTAGTGGTCTGGCTGTTGATAGACTCTGAAAAACCTATGAATTTTCTAGTATTTTGGACACAGCAGATGGGGGGGGGGGGGGACCAAAATCACCAGAGCAAAGAGGTAAGGGCTAGTGATGAGTGCCTGGTCAACACAAGCACTTTGTCCACGATAGAGAAGACTGGATGGATGAGGAGAGCAACATCAGCAAGCTCTCCTGCCTCTCAGGGTGCTGTAATGATACAGGGTAAGGGGCTGGAGAGATGGCTCAGAGGTTAGGAGCACTGACTGTTCTTCCAGAGGTCCTGAGTTCAATTCCCAGCACCCACATGGTGGCTCACAGCCATCTATGATGACATCTGGTGCCCTCTTCTGTACACTGCATACATAATAAAGATACAGGGTAAGGACAAAGGCTCATCTCTCAACATGGGAAGCTAGAGTAACAGTTCCATGGGCACCCATGGTATAGCATGGGAGCCAAGGGATCCACTTCCCCTGTAAGACACCTGCCACCTTCTTTCTACACATGTGTACACACACACACAATGAATCATACTAAAGAAAAAATCTACTTTGGCTCTGAAAAAAAAAACGAAACAAAGCAGCCGTCCCTGCCTTGTGCCTATAGCCTTTACCCTCTCTCCCCACAGGCTAAGACCTGGGACCATTTTTGCACTTTTCTTCCACAATGAATAAAGTAGAGGACAGTGCAGTGCCCGCCAGGCTCAGGCACTGGCAGATGAGGTCTATAACTGATCAGGGCTCACAGACAGAACTATAAAGAATCAACTTTATTGGTCATTCGGGGTTAGTTTCTCTTCTTGCCCTTGCCAGTGACTCTGGCTGGTGTGAGGACTGGAGCTGTTGTCTGGTACAGAGTGGAGGAAATCTTGTTGATATAGTACAGACCAACCATGGAGAAGATGAAGCTGTCGGATGAAAAGAGGTCACGATATCAATAAGCATGTTGCTAGCAGGGCAGACACTAGCTTCAGGGAAAGAACTGAGGGTTAGGTTGGGAAATCAGGGAGGAACCCAAATGAGCAAAGAGGATGAGGTGTATGGAAAGGGAAGGGACTGGGAGCACCACAGGGGATCTGGTACCAAAAGACAATGCAGCGTAGCACTGCTTGCCCGGCTGTTAGATACATACCAGGTGGTGACGCAGACTCGATGGATGAGGCCGGATGCAAAGAGCGCCAACAGCAAGCAGAGGAGAACTGGAGAGGCAAGAACAAGTGGGTCAGGAGGCGTCAACATGGAAACACAGAACAGAAACAACACACAGCCTTTCTGAGCTGAGGCACCTGCTTGAAAAGGGATAGCCTGGTAGCACAGGCCTTTAATCCCATCACTAGGGAAGCAGAGGCAGGTGGATATCTGAATCTGAGGCCAGCTGATCCACAGAGAAAACCCTGTCTTGAAAAAAAAGCAAATAATAATAATAGTAATAATAAAGAAATGTCCTGATAAAAGTTGAGAGTTTTGAGGTCTGAAGAGATGGCTCAGAGGTTAAGGGCACTGACTGTTCTTCCAGAGGACCTGAGTTCAATCCCCAGCATCCACATGGTGGTTCACAACCATCTATAGTGAGATCTGGTATCCTCTTCTGTATACTGTATATTTAATAAATAAATCTTTAAAAAAAAAAGTTGAGAGTTCAGATGGCCTTAACATTGTTCAGAAGACAGAGGTAAAATGTGAGTGGAGTTTTGTTTCTTTTTCGTTTTCTTAGCTTTGCTCCATATCTCATTTAACTTCCACAAAGCCAGCCTGGACAACACAGTGAGACCCTGCCTCAAAAGTAAATAAAGTAAATTAATAATGCAGCAGCAGGGCTTTGATTCAGGAAGGGGGCAAAGGCCTCCTGACAGGGCAGGGGAGGGCTGGGAGGACGGAAGGGGCGAAGAGCTGGAGCCAGCAGAGAAGGCAAGGAAAGACAGGACTTTGTCCCCAACAATGGCTGTTTTAGAAAATAAGAAAGACAGTCCATGTAGAATCAAGTTTAAGAGACAGAAGTTCTGAGCATGCTGCCTGGAAGTTCTGGAAACCTGCGACAGGGCTGTGAAGACGACAAAACCCAGACAGGGCCACGGCAATGTGGGCGACAACGACTGGTTTTGGTGTTACTGGGTAAGGCTTTCACAAGACTACAGCTGCTGTGAGTTTCTTACCTGACTTGGTCTTGATGCTGACTCAGCATTGTGAACTTAATTCTTCATAAATAATTAAATTGTCAGATCTCTATAGGATAGAACTATCTAAGAAGGATTATCAAAAATTGATCTATCAGGACTGGAGATGTGGGACATTTGGTAAAGTTATTGCCTATCATGCTCAAAGCCCTGGTTCCACGCCAGTACCATACACATTACATGAGGCACTTGGGAGGGTCAGCCTTTAAGGACTCAAAGTCCACCTCAGCTACATAGTAAGTTCAAGGCCAGCCTGGGCTCCAGAGGGGAGGGGAGAGAAAAGGCAGAGGATTCTAACAGTGATTCTCCTTTGGGCAGGAGTCTTGCTATCAGTAACACCCTAGACTTCACAATCCTCACAAGAACCCTACTAGAACATCTTCCTGAGGATGCCTATCAAACATCAGTTCAAACTTAAGTGTTTGCTTGAACCTTTTTCTGGGGAGCAGGCCACAAAGCTTGAACCAAAAGCATCCTCGGTCTTCGAGACAGTTTTAGCAACTGTATTTCTCCTTTACCTTTTTTTTTTTTTAAAAAAAAAAAAAAAAAGAAAGATTTATTTATTTATCACGTATACAGTATACAGAAGAGGGCACCAGACCTCATCATAGATGGTTGTGAGCCACCATGTGGTTGCTGGGAATTGAACTCAGGACCTCTGGGAGAACAGTCAGTGCTCTTAACCTCTGAGCCATCTCTCCAGCCCTCTCCTTTACCTTCTAAGCCCGGGGAAAGTCAGCATCCTGTCTGGAAGTGGTTAAAAGTTCAATAAACTACCGAGTGTCACTTACTCTCAGGGAAGATCTTTGCTTGAAAACCTTTACCAAAGACCAGATTCTCGAGATTATTGAAGGCCTGGGTTGAGGGACTTAAGGAGAAACTCCTGCAACAAGATAGGGTTGGGGAGAAGGAGACAAGCAAAGCCCACGCGGTCCCCCAGCCATCTTCTGTTCACCCCCGCCCCCGCCTCCGGTAGGGAGGATACAGTCAGGGAGAAGACGAAAAGGCCGGAGCCCAGCAGGCCCCCCTGGATTGTGAGCCACTCGGTGGAGGCCAGCTGGCGGCTGTAGATCTGCATGCCAGCGAAGAGCAGCAGGGACAGGAGGGAGGACAGCGCCAAGGAGGTTCCGGTACCGACTACTGGAGATGAGAAAACGAGTCAGGCTAAGCTTCGGGCAGATTGGCTCTGGGTCCGAGCGCTGCGGGTACTGCAGCCACACTCCCCCATCCAGGGACCCCGGCCGGCCCCGCACACCCAGGTTCCCGCCCTGGAAAGCAGGACACGTCAGCTTTACGCTTTGAAGCTACGGGGGAAAGAGGGCCACGCCAACGGGCAGCCCCGCTAGAGCAGCCCGGGAGCCCGCCGGTCCGGTTACCCATCACGCCCCGCCCGCGGGTCCAGTCGCTGCCTGTGGCCGAGGAAGAGGGGAGCCGAGCCGGCGCGGCTGTCTGTACGCAGGCGTCGGCGCCAACGTGGACGCGCTTTCCTTCTTCCTCTAGGCGCCTTGGCGCAGCGCCCTCTTGCGGCAAGGAGGAGATAATGCTCCGCTCCCCATTCTAGGCCACCGCCCTGCCTGGTCTCCAGCCTCATGTACCTAGGGCATCTGCTGCCTCTCAGTCAGGACCCCACGGCCTAGAGCCAACTATGTCTTTGCTATTTATGTCATCTCTAGTACAAGTTTCTCAGACCTACCTGCCCCTCTCTGATCGCCTCAACAAATCCCGAAGACACACCCCACCCAAAGTGTAGCTCTCAACCTGGAGTTCATCTTCCTCCGAAGTCAACCTCTTGCTCTATGTGAGTAGTATGACTAGGGATCAAAGCTTCTAATAGAAGGAACGGTTCCTCTCTCAAATACCCTTCCTTGTTGCCCACCCCCTAGAACGCCTTTGGAGAACCACGTGGGAAGAACTATTTCCCACCCCCTACCTCGACGGGCGCAGTTCAAGGCAGGTCCCAGGAGCATGCGCAGTGATCTGTCACCCTCCCCACGCCTCCCTACACCCCACCCGGCTCCTGCATTAAGACCCGGGTTCGCAGCAGCAGCCAGGATCGGGCAACCGGGGGCGGGCGGGCACAGTAGGGCCATGGCTGAGGGTGAGGATATGCAGACCTTCACTTCCATCATGGATGCACTAGTCCGTATCAGTGTGAGTTAAGGTGGGGTCGAGGGGAAGGGGGGTGTAGAGGGGTCGGGTTAGATCCTTGAACAGGTGGGGTCCTGGAAGAGTCTGGAATGTACAGAAGGGACTAGCTAAGACAGAAATGACGGAAGGGGCGGAGATGGCAGGTGTGCGGGGATCCTGGGGACAACCGAGTGGTCAGTGCCCTAAAGACTCCGGTCTGCTGGGGTGTTGGCAGCGAGAAGCTGCCCGGACCCAGCGGGTAAGCATGGGGCAGCGGCCAGCAGTGCACCAGGGTTATGAGAAGGGGCATGTGTGAGCTTGGATGTTTTCCAAGAGACTGAGGAGAGGTCGGGGTAATGATGAAAAAGCTGCCCCTAGGTGCAGTTCCCAATTTGGACCCCTCCCGACCCCCCACCCTACCTCCCCCACCCCCTGCGAGCTGCCGTGCAGCCTGCGGTTGCCATGGCAACTCGTGCCCGTCTCTCCCAGAGGCGGTGCCAACCCTGCTCCCCCCCACCACTTCCTTCCCCCTCCCTCCCTGTCCCTCCCTCCTTTGTGTCAGCTGCGCCCCTGACCGGGATGGCTGCGAAGAGAGGGACCAAGGTGAGGTGGGGGGTGGGGAATAGCCTGAAGACCCCTCACCAAAAGAGGGAGGGGTACTTCCGGTGGGGAGGGGGCTAGTAGGCGGGGCGCTTTCTCCCCATATTGGGCAAAGGGTTGCTGCAGGCCGAGTTTGTCCACCAAACTGGCCGGAGAGCTCTAGTGTGGGAAGAGAAGAGGAATGGGTTGATTTGGGGAGACTGGAAGAAACAGAAGTGAGGAATGGAGGATGGGCGCTGGGGCGGCCACGGGCCAGTGCCCAGCGGGTTCGAGGGCAGCACGCTGGCGGCAGGGAGCAGTCATGCGCCTGAGGGTTGCTAGAAAAGGGGGCGGGGGACAGCACCCAGATGTAGAATAGATGGTGCCCTTGAAATAAATTTCAGGAGCGGGCTGGTAATCCAGAGATGGAGGGATGGAGGCAGGTGAGGACTGTCTGCCAGCTCTGCTGCATCCGGAGTGATGGGGGTGGGGCGTGATGCTGGAGAAGGCCAGCGCTCTAACCATACCTTCTTGTAAGCTCTCCAAGTGTGTGTGGGGGGAGGGGGGGACAGAAGCCAGAGAGAGCTGGGAAGGTGTGTGAACTAACCGAGGCTGGGCCGAAGCTGTAGGTAGCTTGTGCTGTCCTTCTTGGCAGCCAAGGAACGGGCTGAGATAGGCCCAAGAGTTCTAGCTCTCACAGACCTCCTGGTCCCTCCACAGACAAGCATGAAGAACATGGAGAAGGAACTGCTGTGCCCAGTCTGCCAAGAGATGTACAAGCAGCCCCTAGTGCTGCCTTGTACCCACAACGTGTGCCAGGCCTGTGCACGAGAGGTTTTGGGCCAGCAGGGGTACATAGGCCATGGTGGGGACCCCAGTTCGGAGCCCACTTCTCCGGCCTCCACCCCTTCTACCCGCAGCCCCCGCCTCTCTCGGAGAACTCTCCCCAAGCCTGACCGCTTGGACCGGCTCCTTAAGTCAGGTGGGGCTGGGGTTTGTGGGATGGGGTGGGAATACAAAAAGATGGAAGAGGATCGGGGGCATCTGTCATTCTGGGGTGTAACTACTTCATACCTGGATTCTAATGAGAGCTGAGTTCTGACGCAATAAAAGTCCACTTTTTAATTAAACAGATGTCACCCACCCCCAGTCAGCTGTAATTCTCACCTCTATCTCCTGGGTCTTTCCACAGGCTTTGGAACATACCCTGGGCGGAAGCGGGGTGCCTTGCACCCCCAGACGATCCTATTCCCGTGCCCAGCCTGCCAGGGCGATGTGGAGCTGGGGGAGCGGGGCCTTTCGGGGCTTTTTCGAAACCTGACCCTCGAGCGCGTGGTGGAGAGGTACCGACAAAGTGTGAGCGTGGGAGGTGCCATCCTGTGCCAGTTGTGCAAGCCTCCGCCACTAGAGGCCACCAAGGGCTGCACAGAGTGCCGAGCTACCTTCTGTAATGAATGCTTCAAACTCTTCCACCCCTGGGGCACCCAGAAGGCCCAGCATGAGCCCACTCTGCCCACCCTCTCATTCCGCCCTAAGGTGAGCCTGTTCTTACAGGGTTTGAAGTGGAAGGGGCATGTTGGTGCTGAACCTGTAGTTGGGTGTGGCTGACATTTGGGCCTCCAAAGACTGGTGGGCCAGGTTGAGCTTTTGTTTGTGTATGAGTGTGTGTTTGAGTGTGTGCATGAGAGGTGTCTTGGAGCTGGAGAGATGACTCTGGAATTAAGAGCTCTTCCAGAAAATCTCAGTTTGCTTCCATGTAATTCCAGTTCTGGGAGATACACCTCTGGCTCTTTGGGCACCTGCACTCACGTGCACGCTTTCACACATAGACACACACACATGCACATAACTCAAAATAAAATAATAGGGAAAAAAAAGATAGAGCTATCCATGGTAGCCTTGAACTCCTGGCAATTCTCTGGCCTCAGTTTCCTGAGTGCTAGAATTACAGATATGCACTATCACATCTGGCTGCCTAACAACCTGTCTCTAATATTTGCTGAATAAATGATTCAATATCTATGGGGCTCTTATCTCATCTGCTGCATAGAGGTGAGAGAATCAATCTCCTCTGCAATATTTGTACCCAAAGAGCTGTTAATAGGATCACAGGAGATGTTTGTTGCCTAAAAAATGCTATCTGGAAAAAGTGTTATCTGGTCAAGAATGGTGCCACTGGCCTGAGGTATACCAGAAAAATCTGTCTCAAAAAAGTAGTTTATAGCTGTGCAATGGTGATGCATATCTTTAACCCCAGCACTGGAGAGGCAAGGGCAGGCAGATCTCTGTGAATTTAAGGCCAGCCTGGTCTACAAATCTAGTTCCAGGACAGCCAGAACTATTACACAGAGAAACTCTGTCTTGAAACAACAAAAGATTGTTTATATGCAGGATGCTGCTATTTTAGAACCAAATACAACCATAAACAAAAACAAAACACAGGCTTATGTTAATTATCATCATTGTTATACTACTACTACCTACACATCTGTATGGACTACCTACACATCTGTATGGACTACCTACACATCTGTATGGACCAGATGTAGCGAGGGCAATGCCAGTGCAATGGACATTGCTTAGACAGTTCAGAAGTGCGTTAATGCCAGTACTCACCACCAGATGGCACTATGGAGCACCATCTCAATTTCCCAGAGTCAGGATAACCAATTGCCGATCAGCCCCTTAACACGCCATTCGATGACTGTTTCCCTATCCTTTGTACCCCTAGGGTCTGATGTGTCCAGACCACAAGGAAGAGGTGACCCACTACTGCAAGACATGCCAACGGCTGGTGTGTCAACTCTGCAGGGTACGACGCACTCACAGTGGGCATAAGATCACTCCAGTGCTCAGCGCCTACCAAGCCCTCAAGGTAAATACCCCAGCGTCAACACACTAGCACACACCTCCTAATTGCTTGCCTCTGCAGAGCTAGGGTGATGCCCATCTCTTTCTTTGCCCTTAGGATAAGTTGACAAAGAGCCTGGCATACATCTTGGGAAACCAGGACACAGTACAGACCCAGATTTGTGAGCTGGAAGAGACCATCAGGCACACTGAGGTGAGGAGGGGTGTGGACCTGTGCCTCGGATCCTGCCTGGATGGGCATGCTCCATTGCCTTGCTGCCATTTCAGAGCCCACAGGAGGATGTGTGTGTGTGGAGGAACCTCAGTGACAAGAATCCCAGTGCCCTGGCTTTGGCTGTAGGGGACAGACAGGTGACAGCTGAGGGCTGAAGAGCTCAGATGGGCATTGGTTCAGCCTAGCATGGGCACAATCCTAAGCTAGGGATGAGGTAAGGCGTGAACAGCTTCTGCAAGGTTGTCTGAGCTGGCAATGGATAATAACAATGGCCTGGCCTCCGGAGTACCATTGCAGTACAATCTAAAAGTGGACATTAGAACAATCACCGCCTTTCTTATTTGGGCAAGACATTAAGAGATGAAGTCTATGAAAGAAAGAGAAGGCAAAATACAGCCAATTACTATGATGGTGACTTCAAGTTGCAATCACTTGAGGAGCAATAGGCTCCGGAAGAGCCATTGGCTGTATTTTCTGGCATGCATCACAACAGAAGCCCTTCAGAGAAGGCTCTCCTTCACACACGAAGGCCGAATAATCTTGTTTGCCAGGCATTGATACTGAGGCTGCAATGTACCCAAATAAGCAGCTATTTAAAGCAGCTCTTACCTTGCACTAGTCTTTAGCTTTCACCATTCGTCTCTTAGCAACAGCTAAGCCAGTCCATACAGCCACTTACCGTGTCATTTCTTCACAAGCTCTGGGGCTGACAGTGAAGCTCAGTGGTGTAGCATGTGCATCTCCATCACAAAGGGCAAAGAAGGCTACAGAAGTGACCCAGAGGTTGAGAATAGTTACTGTTCTTGCAGAGGATCCAGACTCAGTTCCCAGCACCTTCATGGCAGTTTATGACCATCTAGAACTCCAGCTGCAGGAGAGCTGATAATTTTTCTGGCTTCTAAGGACTTCTGCACACATGTGGTACACAAAAACTCACACAGGCACACATACAAATAAATAAATATTGTTTAATAAAAATATGTTGAAAGACTGGGAATACCTGATGCATTAATACACAGTCAAGGCATCACAGTAATAAAACAGAAACTGGCAAAATTAAATACTAAAAAATCTTAAGTTAAAAATGTAACTGCATTATTCTTTCCAATTTTTTTTTAACTTAATCATGAGTTATGCCTGCGTGTCTCCGTAAGTGTATGCCATGTGTGTGGGGTGCCCATGGAGTCCGGAGGCACTGAATCTCCTGGGGCAGTAGTTATAGGTAGTTAGCTATTTTACATGCTAGGAATTGAACTCAGGTTCTCTGAAAGAGCAAAACTTTGTCTTAACCACTGAGTTATCTCTCTAGCATATGAATTATTATTATTTATTTTTATTATTATTTTGTTTTTTTTAAGACAGGACTTTTCTGTGTAGCCCTGGCTGTCCTGGACCTTACTCTTTAGATGAGGCTGGTCTCAAACTCAGAGATCCACCTGCCTCTGCTGACAGAGCTGGGATTAAAGGTGTGCGCCACTACCAAGGATAAATTATTCTAAAAAAGAAAAAAAAATTACAATGACTTTTACTGTGATCCCAGGACTGAGGAAACTGAAGCAGAGGGATCTCTTTTTCTAGTATACTGTAAGTTCCAAGTCATACTGGGCTATGTGAAACCCTGTCTCTTATGGAGATCCCCAACTAAAGGCTGGAAAGGCGGTTCAGTAGTTAGGAACACTGGCTGTTCTTGCAGAGAACCCAGATTCAATTCCCAGCACCGACATGGTTGCTCACAACTATCTGTAGTGCCAAGGTATCTGATGCCCTCTTCTGGTCTCCACAGGTACCAAACACACATTTGGCATACGTACATGGCATTTAGGCAAAACACCAGTACACATAAAATAATAATACTTTAAAAAAGATCCCTAAGTAGGTATCAGATTAATATGACTTTTGTACTTTTCTCCTGTATTAGTTTAGTTTCTTAGATCAAGTCAAAAAATCTAGGAAATACAAGAGGCCTCTCTCTAGCCTATAATTATGACGTGAGTATTGAGGAAGGTTAGCAGAAATGATCAGAAGGTGACCACATCTGAGATATAGGTGCCTTGTCAGTCATGACCCTGGCCCATCTGAGGTGGATAAGTTGAATTTACCCCAGTTCCCTAGGATAGAATGGTGTGGCATCTTACGTACAGTAGGACCTTCAAGAAGATGGTTAAGTCCTTCATCCCTTGGCTGTGGCTCCTTGAACAGGTGAGTGGTCAGCAGGCGAAGGAGGAGGTGTCACAGCTGGTTCGGGGCCTGGGGGCTATGCTGGACGAGAAGAGGACCTCACTGCTTCAGGCCATCGAAGAATGCCAGCAAGAACGGTTATCCCGGCTCAGCGCCCAGATCCACGAGCACCAGAGCCTGCTGGACGGCTCGGGTTTGGTGGGTTATGCCCAGGAAGTCCTTAAGGAAACGGACCAGCCTTGCTTTGTGCAAGCGGCCAAACAGCTGCACAACAGGTACAGGGGGGCACGGCAGGGGGCAGGCTCCAGGGAGTGGGCATTGGGTGTAGCTAGTGCCTAGGAGGACAGCGAGAATACCCAGGTGGAGAGCTGGAACCCCGAGAACTTTCATGGAGTCAAAGTGATGCCGACTTCTTGTGAGGGGTGAGGAAGAGACAGACCCGAAGCCGAGAACGAGGCTCTAGGCATAGACACAGTGGGGTCCTGAGGAGAGCTTCCTGTCCACCTAGCGGTACCTGACCCTTGTCTGCCCCATTCTAGGATTGCCCGAGCCACTGAGGCCCTCCAGACATTCCGGCCAGCTGCCAGCTCCTCCTTCCGCCATTACCAGCTAGATGTGGGGCGTGAGATGAAGCTGCTGACAGAGCTGAACTTCCTGAGAGGTAAGGAGCTAGCCAGGCCCATGTCCAACCAGAGCCTTCTTCCCCCCCTCTCCTCCCAGCAGCGGACCCGGGGGGCAGTGCCCACCAGGGACCTCCTGGCCTCCTGGCTGACCTGGCCAGCTCCCACCCAGCCAACCCTGCCACACCATCCTACCGCGCTCAGCTCAGCGCTGCCTCTCCCTCTCTCTTTGTAGGCTGTGGCCACCGCGGACTGTGCTCCGGAACACCCCAGGCAAGTCAGCAGCCCTGCCCTGGGGGCCCTGCCACCCGCCGGGGCCCCCTTCCTATCCCCTCCCTGTGCTCCCACACAGCCTGGCCACCCACATACTGCTTACTTCTCTCCTAATGTTCTCTGGATCTTGGTCTTCCCGCTGGACAAATGCCTTCTCTTCTGCCTTTAAGCCATTGTGTAACCCTGCCCCCCACCTTTTGTTAGCTTGGCCCCTGCCCTCTGCATTCCCGCTCTTTTCCTCCTGACCTACATGCACTGCCCTGCTAGCAGCCTGCTCTCCTCCTCTGCTACCTCTCCGATTTTCTGTCTTGCTGACCCTGGTACCTCCCTGCCAACCATTCTGCACCCCTTCCTGCTCAGGGCTCTCTTGCCTGGGTTCCAGTGGCCTTTCCTGCCTCGTTCTGGGGCTCCTCTTAACTCTAGACTCTAAGATGTAAGGGTCCTCAGAACTCACTTGGTCCTGATGATGTCATTTGACTGAGGAGAAAACTGAGGCCTGGAGAGGGAGAGTAGCTTGCTTCCGGCCCGAGTAGGGTAGTGGCAGAGGGGTTCGGGCCCACCCAGGTTCCTCCCCCAGCTCCCTCACCTCCACTCACCCCCCGGCTCCCGCTGCTTCCTCCTCCTGCCTGTCCCAGTTCCTGCTACCAGGCCCTGACTGACCCTGACTGACCCCGCTTGTCTCTTCCAACAGTGCCCGAGGCTCCCGTCATCGACACACAGCGCACCTTCGCCTATGACCAAATCTTCCTGTGCTGGCGGCTGCCCCCCCACTCGCCACCTGCCTGGCATTACACTGTTGAGTTCCGGCGCACCGATGTCCCCGCCCAGCCGGGCCCTGCACGATGGCAGCGCCGGGAGGAGGTGAGGGGCACCAGTGCCCTTCTTGAGAACCCTGACACAGGCTCTGTGTATGTGCTGCGTGTCCGTGGCTGCAACAAGGCTGGCTATGGAGAGTACAGTGAAGATGTGCATCTGCACACGCCTCCAGCACCCGGTGAGTACAGACAGGTGCCTTCCTTCAGCTGGTAAACCTAGGGCTTAACACAGAGAGTACAGGATGGTGTCCAGGGGCCCGGCTGATTCCCGATGGGCACAGGAAAAGCAGTTGAATACACTTTGATTTGTATAATTTGTACTATTTGATGTGTGGATTACACTCATTTTCTCTGACCCTAAACTGCCTGGGTTCCAAACCCATCTTTGCCCCTTGACAACTGTGTGTCCTTAGGCAGGATTATTTTTTTCCTTCTCTGAACTTCAGAACCCTCTTCTACAGAGGTAATAATCGGTTTGGTAATGAACACATTCTAAGATAGCACAGGTAAAGACTTAGCTTCTGACTCATAGTAAGGGCCCAATCAATGTTAGAGACGTACCTAGCAGAGTGTGCTCACCACTTAGGTAAAGAGACAAGGTACAGGGGTCAGGTATGAGCACCAGAGCATGGGCTGGAGGGTCCAGGTCCCTGGTGGCAGGAATGTGACCAGATGGAACAGGACAACGACCGTGGACATGGTCCACAGGGCCAACCACGGAAACTGGGTTGCAGAAACACTGAGTCAGCTAGAGATGGGACACTCATTGTTTTCTCTGCTCACTGGTGATCCCTGAAGCTCTTCCTGGGGTCCATGCCCATTTGGGGTGCCCCTTTCTTCCCTACGTCTCTATTTCAGTCCCCCACACCCTACTCCGCTGGACCCTTCAGCTCCTACTGACTAAACTTGTTCCCTGTGCCAATAATTCCCAGTGTTCGTGCTGGCGCCGCCGCCCCCGTGCCAGTGTGTGCCCCTGAAATCCTTCCTTCTGTCTTAACCTCCCCTGCCTCTAGTCCTGCACTTTTTCCTTGATGGCCGCTGGGGTGCGAGCCGAGAGCGGCTAGCTATCAGCAAGGACCAGCGAGCGGTGCGGAGTATCCCAGGGCTTCCCTTGCTGCTGGCTGCTGAACGATTGCTCACAGGATGCCACCTGAGTGTGGATGTGGTCCTGGGTGATGTGGCTGTGACCCAGGGCCGCAGCTACTGGGCCTGTGCAGTAGACCCTGCCTCCTACTTGGTCAAGGTGGGCGTCGGGCTGGAGAGCAAGCTTCAGGAAAGCTTCCAGGGTGCCCCGGATGTGATCAGCCCCAGGTCAGGCCCTTCTGCAAGGGGTAGGGGTGAAGCTCGGGGAGGGAGCAGGGGTTGGCAAGGGCGGTGTAAGGAACACAGACTTGCCGAGGTGGGGCTGGGAGGGCAGTGAGCTGCATAGAAGCCAGCCGGGGAGGCTTACGGATGAAGAAGGGTCTTTGAGGGCTGGGTTTCAGAGTGTATGGTTGGGGAAAGAGTTGGGAGAGACAGACCCATCACCCCTTCCTTCCATCTGTCACTCGGGACCAGTTCACACCTGTCTGAGCTAGCACTTTATTTCCATAAGAAGTTGTTTCTCAGAGACCTCCTTCACCTCCCTCTTTCTCAGCATCTCAAAGGTCTTCCCTTGAACATATCTCCACAGCCCTGCTGGCCTCTGAGGCCTCGTTAACACCATGTTTCCCTCCTGAGCCCTCTCCCCCAAGTCTTCCATCCTGTAACATCCCATTTCTTTTCCCCAACACAAATTCCCTTTGGAATTGTGATGCCCCCATCCCTGTATCCCTCTAACATCCTGACACTAGCCCATCCCCCTCTTCCAACACCACCTCCCCAACACCCTGGCTCTGCTCCTGCCCACCCCCATCTCAATCACTGTGCCCAGCTGCCCACACTCTCTTCCTAACCCATTTCCCTAGCACAGTTCTCTCAGCACCTTCCATCCTAAGGAGCCCCACATTTCTTCAGTGCCCGTCTCCCCTTCCCCATAACACCTGTCTCATGCCATTTCCTTCCCTTCCCTTCTTTCTTACATAAACTGGAGCCTCAGGCCCTACACTCTAACCCTTGCCCCCTCAACATGTGTTCACCGCAATATCCACAACCTCATTCCCCGCGTTCCATCCTTCCAACATTTCATCTCCCTGATCCCTCTCCACTGCCTCCCTCTGCCTCCAAACATCCTCCTCCCTGATCCCCACTCCTACAGATATGACCCAGACAGCGGGCACGACAGCGGGGCCGAAGATGCCGCCGTGGAGGCGCTGCCACCCTTTGCTTTCCTCACCATTGGCATGGGCAAGATCCTGCTGGGTTCCGGAGCGAACTCAAACGCAGGGCTGACAGGAAGGGATGGCCCAGCAGCCAGCTGCACAGTACCCCTGCCACCCCGCCTGGGCATCTGCTTGGACTACGAGCGAGGGCGAGTTTCCTTCCTGGATGCTGTGTCCTTCCGCGGGCTCCTAGAGTGCCCCCTGGACTGCTCAGGGCCTGTGTGTCCTGCCTTCTGCTTCATTGGCGGTGGTGCTGTACAGCTGCAGGAGCCTGTGGGCACCAAGCCTGAGAGGAAAGTCACCATCGGGGGCTTTGCCAAGCTGGACTGAGTCTTTCAGGCCTCCTTCAGACCTAGGCTCTGCTCCCCAGGCCTCCAGGCAGCTGGTCGTTTACCCAGCAGCTTCTCCCCTAGACTTTTCCTAACCATGTGGCTCTGCCCCATACCTTGCGGGCGCGTCTTCCCAGGGCCTCCTTTGACTAAGGGGCTCTTCTCCTGCTTACCTCTGGATGTCCTCCATTCTCTGTGTTCCTTGTTGGCCTAGGCTCCCAGGCCCACCAAGTCTTTGCCCCAGACCTTGCCCTTGGCATCTTAACCAAGGCATAGAAAGCCCCTAACCCACTCCTGTTCTGTGCTCCCGACGCTTATTGGGAGGGAGGGAGGGCACCTGGAATAGTGGATGTGATTGACAGCTCTGTTCTCTGCCTGGCCAAGCTTCCTGCTCCATTGATGCTGAACTACAGCCTTGGCAGCCGGGCTGTGAGCCTCCCCAGCGACAGGGAGGAGGCTTACTGTTTTATTCAGTCCCTATACCCCCCCAGCCGCATGTCCCTTCTGTCCCTCTCTCTTGCATGCTTTACCAATCCTGCACCCATGCCAATGTGCCAAGTCTCCTTTGGGAACCAGCTGAGGCTGGCGTCCCCATTGGGTTAGGCCAAGCTGGGCCTCTGGTGCCTGCTGCTGCCTCCTTGCAGTGGACATTGCTAGGCCTGTGCTGAGCAACAGCTGTAATTTTCATGGTTTATAAACAATAAACTGTGACATCAGGCACATTTCTGTTTGCCCGGAGTGTGACCATTACTGGTAATTTCCAGTCTGGTTGGTGTGGTAGTGGCACCCAAGGAATGGAAGTTCCTAGGTTAGGTGTGTCCAGCCTCCTGCTACAGCTAGGACCCAAGCCTCAGGTGCAGCCCTGACTGCCAGAGTCTTGGGCATCTATCTAGACCACAGCAATGGACCTGCAGGGATGTGGCTGATGACATGGTATGGTATCTGGGCCCAAAAGGGTCAGGGAACTAGAACCATTTCCTCATTCTCAGGGTACCAGAGAGCCCACCCAGAGGCAGCAGCAGGTAGGATGGCAGAGGGCCAGGGCCTGATGCCAGCAGCACCCGGATCTGTCCCAGCCCTTGCTTATCATGACTGTGTTGACTCTTCTACTGTTATCTGTGGTCCAAGGATTTGCTTCACACCTGGACAACTCAGAGTAAAGCTGTCTTAGGGGCACCGTGCCAGCCAGAGAGGGGTATGGGCTGGTCCTAGGAGAGACAGTCCCTGGTGCGGGCTGAGGCCAGGTCAGGGGCAGGCCTACTGGAGTTGGCCTCGGTTTCGTTTCCTCCTTCCTTCAGGGTTACCAGGCATGGGAGGAAGGTGATTCCTGGGTTCTTTCACAGGCCACGTCTGTGTCCCAGCGTCACCTCTTTCTCACATCCCCATTTTTTTTCAAATCCTTGCCTCCAGGAGTCTTCATTCCAAAGACCCCTACCAGGCCCCTCTCACAGACGCGTTCTGGCCCCTCTGATTCATGAGTTGGGACATGAAAGAGTCACAGTTGGCATAACTTACAGGGGGCCACCTTTATTCAGCCATGTTTAGGTTTCTATCCCCATCTCCAGGCTTTCTGGGCCAGTCCTTCTGAGAGCCAGCACTGTCCCCCAACCCCAGGGTATCCCCCGGGGCTGGGCTGGGCTTCACCAGGCTAAAATGGTTGAGATACTTGAGGTCTCAGGAAGGCTGTGAGCAGCCTACCGGAACTCTGGCTCACAAGCCCAGATCTGAGTACAGGGTCCGGCAGTGAAAAGCTGAGGCAAAAGCCGACCCCTGAGCTAGTGACTTGCTCCTATAAGTTGGCAGAAGTGGTTGTCACTGCTGGGTTGGTGTAAGATAGGCTGTTACTGCCGTTACCTGCAGAAACCTGAGTGGAGGGAAAATAAATTCAGGGTGAAAGAGTCGTCAGGTTGAACCCCGGATGGCACCCCAGGCTATGGGCCTGGCAAGCTGTCAAGGAGTTTATTCAGAGTGCACCTGCTGGGCCTCAGAGCAGCCAGGTGACCGTAAACACACAGCTCCTCCACTGTCCCCTCCTCCCTTGGCTGCAGGTCCCCCAGCCCTCTCGTAGTCCCCTCCTACCTCTCTCTCCTCAAAGGACTCTGTGTGTGTGTGTGTGTGTGTGTGTGTGTGTGTGTGTGTGTGTGTGGAGAGAAGAGATCCCTAGGAGGAGGAAAACAGGGCATGAGAAGGAATCTCTTGTCTCTTTCCCACCCATTGGCCTTTTGGTCTCAGGTGGCCACAGTAATTATTTACTAGGTCTGGCAGAGTGAGGAAACGGGGGAGGCTCTTGTTTTCTTAAAACTCCCAAGAGCCCTCTCTGCACACTCCTTTCACTAGAGGAAGGTCCCTTTTGACCAGAGCTTCCCTGCCCTCACTGAAGCTGTCTGATCTCCTCTCCAGCCCCCAGGAGGTGAGTGGGATAGGAAGGCAGGGCTCTCCTGGGCACAGTGTCTCCTTACTTCACCTCGGATTGTCCTAAGGAGCACACTGGTACAGAGTTCAGTCAGCGGTAGATGGTGAGGCTTTTTTAGTGTATACACTTCCTTTCTTCTATAATGTCCCAGGACTTGATCCCCAGAACTCTATCTATTTCCAGTCTCCACCTTGCCAGGCCCCCCCCCTTCTCACCTCTCTGAAGTACCTTGGGTTTCACAAGTACCCTTCTCCGGAAACCCTCACCAAGCCAGGGCCCGGCCCCAACCTGTGGGACACAGATTTACCTCCTCATAGGGGCTACGCTTGGCACTGCCAGGGGGCACATAGCGCCCATGAGTGTGGTAGGTGGGGTATTCACTCATAGGATGGTAGGTGTCCTGAGTTGGAAAGATGTCCAGATGCCCGTAGTTCTTTCGGCGGCACTGACACACTGCCTGGGGAGACAGGAGATTATACTGTCCCATGGGATCCCATTCACTAGGGTACAAAAGGTGAAGGCCTAGGACTTACCAGTGCAATGAAATAGATGATGGCCAAAGCAACCAAGATACAGACCAGCACCAGAAGGGCGATGCCCCAGCCTGGTACACCAGGCCAAGACTGGGCAGGAGAAGGGAGCTGCATCTCATTCACTAAAAGGGAGAGCAGTGGTCAACAAGGCCCCCAAAGGAGGTAGACACCCCTGCTAGCACCAAAAGTAAGCCGGCGCTAGAGTTGGGAATACGGCCTCACCGTTGACTTTTGAGATAACCAGGTTATAGTCTTCTGCCTCCTTTTCATGCTGCAAAAGCTGTGACTTCATCTCAGAGGGACTGACAGCACCCTCCCGGAAAATCACAGTCGATTCTACCACCACGGAGCCTGAGCTGGTCACAGGAAATGGGCAGCTCAGCCACAGGCATCTGCTTAGGGCTCAGCATTTCTCCCCACATCACAGTCATGAGCGTCCATCCCCACCCTGACTGTACCTGAACTTGATAGTAGAGATCCCCAGAAAATCTTGGTTAAAAATCTGCAGAAGCTGGGATAAGAGAGGAAGACTCAGGTTTGGTGCACAGGGTTCCTGCAGTCCCGAAGAACTGCTAAGGAAGAGAAGTGCACGGCAGAGGCCAGGCCGGTACCCACCAATGCAGAAATGTTCCTCTTCAGTTCTCGATAGTAGCTGGAGCCGGGATCTTCCAGAGAAGAGTTAAAGTTCTGGTTCCAAATGTAAAAAGATAAGAAGAAGAAAGAGACCCCAGCAGACCCTGGGGGAGAACTACTACTGTAGGAGGTAGAGAGACGTTCTGTGCTAGAGTATGTGCTGTGGGCCACAGTGCTGGGGCTAGACGTGGCAAGGGTGCTGGGCGTAACAGGGTGCTGGCTTGGGACTGAAGATGGAGTGCCATTGCCAACTGGAGTTACAGTAGCCATTGCAGAGATGTTTTTATCAATTGGAGTGGTGGCTTTGCCCAACACAGAGCTGGTTGTTGGCACCAAGGAGGCATTGTGGACTGGGGTGATGGTAGAGCCTGAAGTAGCCTTGATAGTAGGGACAGAGGTGCCACTGTAAATTGGAGTGGTGGTCAAGACTGACTCAGAGCTATTAGTCATAGATGAGGCACTACTGTGGGCTGGGCCCAATGTAGAGCTGGTAGTTGAGACCAAGGAGCCATTGTGGATTGGAGTGTTAGCTGAGCTTAATATAGCCTTGGTTTGGGTGGAAAAATCAATGCTGACTGAAGTGGTGGCTGAGGCAGAGGTACCACCATGGACTGTAGTGGTGGCCGAGTCCACTGTAGGGCTGGTGGCTGGGGCAGAGGTACCACCGTGGACTGTAGAGGTGGCCGAGTTCACTGTAGGGCTGGTGGCTGGGGCAGAGGTACCACTGTGGACTGTAGAGGTGGCCGAGTTCACTGTAGGGCTGGTGGCTGGGGCAGAGGTACCACTGTGGACTGTAGAGGTGGCCGAGTTCACTGTAGGGCTGGTGGCTGGGGCAGAGGTACCACCGTGGACTGTAGTGGTGGTCAAGGTTGAGGAACTGTTGGCCTCCTGAGATGAGGCAACCCTGGGCTGATCTGGAGGGGCAAGAAAGCCTGAACCAGAGTTGAAGGTGGGGAGTAAACTGTTTTTCTGCTCACACACCTCTCAACAGAGGTGAACACTAGGTTGCTTTGGGTAACCTGTATGGTTTTTTTTTTTTTTTTTTTTTTTGGCTCTGGCTAAAGTTAGAAATTGTAAAATCTACTGAGTTGTTAAATAAAACCAGAGCAAGGAGAAAAATATAAACTCCAAAACCAAAGTAGCCCCAGAAGGAAGGGGATCTGGTTAACGTCAGGCAGTCCTTCCTTGCTGACCGTCTCCCTCACCACACTCGCTCTCCCTCCTGATAGACTCACCTCTGCTTCTAGATTATTCCTCCACTGCTTATTTTTGAGAAAGGATCTTTCTGTAGCCCCAGGTTGGCCTTGACTTCACCACTGCACACGACCCCATTCTTCTACTACTACTATATCTTCTGACATAGCCCACCCTCTCTATTCCCCACAAACATCAGAGCATTTGGCTATTATGGTGCCCACTCTTCAGGGGGTGGTCACCTCTTCTCAGCTACTGTCCTTAGCCTCTTTCAGTCTGGTACATGTTGGGTCATCCTTGTCTGCCATTTACGACTCTTGTAGTGCCATCTACCAGTTAGCAAAAGCCACAGAAAGGTGAGGCGTCCCACCTGAACAGTGCCCCCTCCCACACCTCTGTACCTCTCACCTGTTAGAAGCACTAGAAGTAGCATCGGGAAGAAGGGAACCCAGATGCCTGGGGTCATGGTGGCGGTGGGTGGAGAGGGCAGAAACAGACTCAAGGCAGGTGCTGGTGTGTGTGCGGTGAAGCGGCTCTGGTGCCTGCTGCTTTATACCAGTACACCTCCCTCCCGCCCCAGCTAGGCACTGCAAGAGCAGGTGACAGGTAAGGAAACCCCACCCCTCCCCTACCTTTTCCTCCTCCTCCCCAACCATTCCTGTGTAGGGTACTTGGGCGCCAATCGCTCAACCTTATGACAACCTGGTTATTTTCCATTTGACCTACCCCCCTTACCAACAATTTCTTGACTTTTCCAGGTGTGTATGTGAAGGAACCTGGGGCCCCTCGGCTCTGGTTCTGAGCCCCCAGAGAAACAGCCAAGATGAGGAGACACAGAAAGGCCCCGGATGAGTCCAGGGAAACCCATCCCTAAGTTCCCCAGTCCCTTTTCCCGGTCTCTCTGCAGGTCCTCGAGAACAGCTTTTCATAGGATGACAGGAAACAGGGGGGAATAAGAGTGGACAGGTGGCTTAGGTTTAGGCTCCCTCCCCCACCACTTCCCGGAACAGCCCCACCCTTCTAGCCGCTCCCTCTACTCTGAAAACCACAGTCTCCGCCTCCGCCAGACTTTCCAGTAGCCTGGGTCCCTCTTTGGCTTGCTCCCGAGAAAGGCGGTGGGGGGAAATTTCCACTTAAAAAGACCGAAACTTGGGTCCTTCCTCTCCAACTCTCCACCTTGAGTGACAGGCTGGCCCCGTCCTACTGGCTGGGAACGCCTGCCCTCTAGTGGTCACCGGGAGCGTCGCGCGGCCGACCCACGACCCACGGGCGAAGGCAGAGGAGTGGAGACCCTGTGCGGGAGGTTTGACAGCACAGGCTAAGTTGAGACCTTAGGGAAGATGGTTGGGCCTTATGGAAAGGAATCAGTGCCTAGGACAGATAGAAAGGAAAGCACAGTGCGGTGGAGCAGCAAGGATCAGAATTGAGGGTTACTCAGACTTCTGGGGAATCTGGAGGGGGTGATGCTGAGTGGGCGGGACCCCAAGGCATGTGGAAAGGGGCATCAAGTTGTATGATGAAGACGTCGGAATGCGGGAGGGGGGATGGAACAGACTGTGTGCAGCCACCTAGATATTTAGGAGCCAAAGAGTAGGTGGGGCGACCATGGAATTTGGGAACACAGAGCTGTATTTGGGAGAGGAACAATATTTGAGGCGGACAGGCACGTGGTGCAAGGCAAACCCATGTGTGTGTATTTAGGGAGAACCGAAAGTTATTCTGAAGGGCAGAAGAGTTGGGGATGGGGAGGGTTTGGGGTTCACAGCAGCATGAGCACTGAGGGTACCAGGCCAGATCCCGCAGGCGTAGGTTGCAGTGTAAACCAGCCAGAGCAGTTACAACTGCAGGCAAACAATTCTTAGGCCCAAAGAATACAAAACGGAAGCTAATACTTTAGAAACATTTCGGAGGTGCATGAAAGGAGGCGTGGGACCCACGTTCCCGCCGTGTGTCGCGCCTCTGAGGGATTCTGTGAGGCCGGCTCCGGGCGGAGTGGGGACGTCAGAGCGCCCACAAGTATTTGGGTGGGCGGCCCCATACCCCAACTTCTAGGATTGCCAGGCAACAGCCATTCAATTCAGTTGCTGGGATACCGGTCGCCATGGCAATAGCTCCGCGCCTCTTGGTCTGAGTATTTAAAGAGCAAGCGCGCGCACTGCTTTGGCGTCGCGAAGTGGCCTTTCCAGGTACCAAGGGCTTCCCTTTTCTCCTCACCCTTTCGCCCTTCCGAGCGCCCAGGCTCTGGTATACCTCTAAGGTGACCCCAACTCCCCAGAGCGCCCCCAATCCCTGTGCTCCAAAGTCCCAGGTGGTAGGGAGCGGGATTCCGGGGCCCCGGGCGGGCGGGAGGGACGGGACGCGGTGCAGTGTTGTTCTTTCCCCACCAATATTGCACTCGTCCCGGCCTCCGGCCCCCTCGGCCCCCCTGGTCCCCCCCTCCCGCCCCGCACCCGCTCACCTAGAGCGGGCAGCAGCCCGGCCCCTGGGCTTTCCATCCCTGCGGAGCTGAGACTAGTGTCGCTGCTGCTGCCACGGTGAGTAAGTGGGGCTGGAAGGACTTCAGCCAGCCTTATCCGGTATTTGCTATTTTTTCATCTCTACCCCAACTCAAACTTTCCCTAGCTCTCTAAACTGAAGCTACCAGCCTTTCTTACCCCGGGTTCCTTTCTGTCCTACAAAAGGCCTAAAATAAGTAATTGCAGTGACTTAGAAAATAACTGAAACTTTATGGCAATGTGCTGATGTCTTTCCTGGGGTTAATACCTGAGTAATACCCCTTGAAAGTCCCCCGACCCCGGCACAGTGGGGTCACTCTGGGGCTGAGTTCCCTGATGGGTGCCAGAGAACCATCAGTTAGGCTGAGGGGCTGTAGGTTAGATCCCAGGGTCCCCAGAACAGAGCCCAAAGTCAAAGATCTCCAATCAGGATTCTGAATCGGGTGGCACCACCTCACACCCGTCCCTGGAGCAATTGCCTCCGGTATGGCTCAAAGTCCTCGGGCACTGTGTCTGAAGAGGGGAAATAAGTCACATCAGAGGGTGAGGGTTTCCCAGGGCACGGGTCAAGCTGATCTCAGTGTAGAGCCTTACCATTGCATCGATACTGAAGGTTGGACCAAATGATGTTTTCTTGGGAGAAGCAGAATACACCGAGACGCCCCCCTCGCATGGACGTGTCAATAATCACCCCAGAATCCGCCACTAGCTGGGGACCCTCATAGAGCTTCACCCTGTCCAGGATAGAGGTATCATTGATGCTAAGGTGCCAGGGGGCCCTGTGCTACCATGTCTTGGGGGTTTGTGCACCCCCATCTTGCACAGGGTAGTCCTGAAGGAAGGAGGGAGGGTGGAGTGCTTTTTCTCAGGCCTTGGGCCCCTAGCTCTTTGTCCAGCCCCTTTTGCATCTCAAAGCACCAGTACATTCCTAGCAGGGATTGGGTTGCTATGACAATGAGCACAAAGGGCTGGGGGTGAAGTCACCCGCTTCCCAGGCTCTAGTCCACACCCCCCCTTTATCCTCTGTCCTGGCCCCCATGGCTCTAGATACCTTAAAGAGAAACCAACTCAGGCCCCAGGATTCTAGGTGATTGGCCACAGGAAGTCCAGCTTTTAAGCAGACCCCTTCCTTCCCTCCCCTTCTCAAGCCTTGCTCACCAACTAGGGACGCTTGTAGAAGGGGGAAAATAGTGCTGTGAACTAAATCCCAAACTTTGTAAACTACGGGCTCATTAGCTCTTCTGTAAATTATGGTCCCTTTCCAAAGCCAGATGCCGCTGGAGCAAGTCCTAGATACTTAAGGGGCTAGAAGTGATGGGCTCTTCCACAGACTGCCAGGGGCCGAGAAGCTCTCAGAACTGAAAGGCATCCAGCTCACCACCCTGGATTGAGAGGGGAAGTTTAGTTCAACGGAATGGTGTGCCTAAAACACCTCCTCTGTGTTGAGATGAGAAATGGAAGGAACCCTCTGCAAGCCCTGTCCATGAAACTGAGCCGAGAGGTGGTCACGGTTGCTGAGTCCCTGCTAGCTAGAGAGGACAGACAGGGGTGGAGTCTTGGCCCCATCCCTTCCCCAGGGCTCAAACCCTTTCCTTACCGAATGTAGCCGACTTGGGGCCGGTGCAGCAGCTGCCATCTGTAGGATGTCTTGTCACGCCAACCCACATTTCGTGGATCAGTCCAGAGCAGTCGTACCTGATCGGGGGTGTGACCAGTATGCCACAGAGCATTTCGGAGGTGCTCACCTGGGCCAGATGCTGACGTCACCGCCTGGGAATTATTAACAAAGACAGTGTGTCAACCACAGGACTAGCTAGGGTCAAAGATGAAGCAGCCACAGGGATCAGGAGAATTCTCTGGAATCCCATACAGCTGATGTCCTGACCAGATGTCTGGGTAAGAAAGTTCCTAGTCAGGAACTGGGCCCCTCAAGATGGACAGAAATAGTTTTAGCAAAGTCAGCGGGTTGGGAACTGGGCAGTTGGGATACCTTGAGCTGCAGCCCCGGTTGAGCCACCGCTCGGAAAGGTGTGGCCTGCCAGTAGGTCTGCTCCGTCTGTTTCCACATGACTACGTAGAAGCGGCCACTGTCCTGGTAACTGAAGAGGAAGCCTGCATAGTCATCATCAGTGACTGTGTTCACATGAAAAGTGCCTTCAAAGTCCACACCATTGAAGGCCGTGTACCCTGGGGCGGGAAAGGGATGAATGTTAAGGGCACTGAAGCTGCTTGGTAGCTCATGGTAGGGTAAGTACTACGGACAGAGATGCCTGTTGTATGGAGGGCCAGAGCCTTGCAGAGAGCCCCCCCCCACCCTCCCCATCCAGTCCCTTCCCTACTCTCTAAAGGAAATATAGTTCCCTTTAGAAACTACTGAATTGGGTGTTCCTTACATACCAACTGCAAGACCTGGGTCACTGTTCATAGTCTGAACAATTTCCATGCCCTGGGGTTATTAAGGAAAGAAAGAAAGCCCTAACCCAAGTGCACGATGCCACCCAGGTACCAACAGGTGGTCTGGTCTGACAGCACCTGCCCAGCCCACTGCCCCACATACCTGATTGAGTACGACCCAGTTGGGATCAATCTGAGCGTCACCCTCAGGATCCAGAACCACAGTCTGATAGGCCCGGAAATCTGTGAGGGTAACTTCTGCACTTTCCGGACACACATCCAGAGGGTCAACCACCGCATCATTGTCAAAGTCATCCTCACACACATCACCAACACCGTTGCCTGGGTAGAGTGAGGCCCTGCTACTGTCACCAGGTTTTCCATTCCTGACCCCTCGTACCCTTCCATCCCTCCTTCCCTCCCTCCCTTCAGTAGGCCTGCCTCTTGAGCACAGCCGTATGGACCTGTCTTACCATCTGAGTCTTTCTGATTAGGGTTGGGTACCAGACGACAGTTATCAGGCCCAGGAGGCACATAATCTGGGACACCGTCATTGTCATCATCCTCATCACACTCGTCTCCAAGTCCGTCGTTGTCCGAGTCTAGCTGGGAGCTATTGGGCAGTTGGGGACAGTTGTCCTTGGTGTCTTGGTGCCCATCTCCATCGCTGTTCCCAAGAAAAGGTGACAAAGACCAGCTGAGGCCTGCCTACCCTCCAACCTGGTCCCCTTGCCATCATCCAGATGAGATGAAAGTTCAGCAGTAGGGATGGAGGCTAGACTGAGAGAATGACTTCCTGCTTAGTGGGGGTAGTGAATTAAGGCTACATCGTAGAGGCAACTGAGAATGCAGTGAAGGAAAATATTCCCCGGGAGACCTTGGATCTCTTGACCCAGACTCTACCTGTCTTCATTGGTGTCACAGACGTCCCCTACCAGGTCGCTGTCTGCATCTGTCTGAGAGAGGGGTCTGATCTCACCATCTCTTATTTCAAGAACTGGGCCTCACTCACCAAACCCTGGACATTTCCCCTGTACCTGGGTAGGATTGCTCATTTCAGGGCAGCTGTCACAAGCATCTCCAACTCCATCTTCATCCCGGTCTGTCTGCAGTGGGTTGGGTACTTGAGGGCAATTGTCCAGTCCATTGGGGATGCCTGGTAGAGGGACAGGGCTGCTATACGCTATGAAGCACTCTCTCCTCTGCTGATGAAAGTCCTGGGCTTTGTCGGGAAACCTGCTTGTACCTCGTGTGACTTGCTTACATCCTGTCTAACCACTTCCCCAGTGGCCACTGACTTCCGACCTCCCAGCCATCCCCTCGCCCCAGGCCTGCACCATCCCCGTCCACATCGTTGTCACAGGCATCTCCTTCTCCATTGCCGTCTGTGTCCTTCTGGTTATTGTTGGGGACATTGGGGCAGTTGTCACAGGCGTCACCAAATGAGTCTGTGTCTGAATTCTGCTGGTCCTTATTGGGGAACAGTCTGCAATTGTCCTGGGCAAAGAGGTAAGAGGAGATGGTCAGAAAATCCCCATACTTACTTTGTCCCTGTCCAACTACTCAATAGTCTATCTTGTCTAGACACCAGTGATGGATCGACACAATTCATGATGCAGAGATTTTCCTGGGAAATTAATTGCCCAGAGCCAAGAAGAGGAAGGATAATGGAATTCAGCAAGAGAGACCGCAGCATGGGAGAGCCCAGGACCAGAGAGCCCAGAACATCCTTTGATTTTACAGGTTCTTGTTTGGTGGGGTTTTTGTTTGTTCTGGTTTTGGTTGTTCTGTTGTTAGTCTGTTTTGAGACATGGCCTCACTATGTATGCCTTAGTGGCCTGGAACTCGCCTATGTAGACCAGGCTGGCCTTGAACTCACAGGTGTCCCCTGCCTCCCCCTCTTGTGTGGGACTAAGTGCCTGGCCTGGTTCTTGTTTTATTTCATTTTAACATGTACTTATTGGAGTGTGTCTGTGGGCACCCAGTGCCACTGTGCCTGCACGGAACTCAGTGGATTCCTGCTCCTACCACGTAAATTCCAGGGACTGAACTCAGGTCACCCGGCTTGGTGGCAAGTCTTTACCTGCTGAACCATCTCACTGGCCTTGTTTGGTTTTTAGAGAGAGGGCTCTCTAGCCCAGACTGACCTCCATCTTACAACGATCCTCTCACCTCCATCTCCTAAGTGCACATGCCACCATTGCAAGTCGACCTCAAAGTTGTTTTTTTTTTTTTTAATATTCATTTTTATTTTCTGTGTATGGGTGTTTTGCCTGAATGCATGCCTGTACAGTGCCTATGGAGGCCAGAAGTGGAACTGGAGTTATAGATATATAATATAGCTGGTTATAATATAGATGGTTGTGAGCTACCATGTGGGTGCTGGGCACCGATCCTGGGTACCATCCTCCATACCTCAACATTCTTGATACCATCCCCATCAGCGTCATCATCACATTGGTCCCCTACACCATCATTATCAGCATCTTCTTGCCCAGAGTTGGGTGTCAAAAGGCAATTGTCCTGACGTTCATAGGGAGGGAAGGGATGGGTGAGTTCTGGTGTGAGCCTGCCTGCACCCCCCCACACCCGTCTCCAGACAGCCTCCAGCCCGCACCTGCTTGCAGTGTTTGTTGTTATCCATGCAGGGAAGCGCCTGGTCCGGATAACCATCAATGTCTGTGTCAGGCCCACACACGTTCCCGTTCCCTGCCCAGCCCACGTTACACTAGGACAGAACGTAAGTGGGCGGGCGGGCGTTAGCAGTTAGACTTGACGCCCCTGCACCCCGCCTCACAACTCTCCCTGCTGCTGTGGGCTCAGCTCGGCTCTCCCCATTAGTAAGTTCCCAGGCACAGGGAACTTTTTCCCATGAAGGCATTCAGGTCAGTCCCTAAGTAATTTTCATTAGCCTTACATTACTGATGTCTCCAGATCCCTCCCTTTTTCCTCCTGTCCTATGTCTAGGTTACCTGGCAAGACACTGCGCCATTGCGTTCAAAGAGACAGTGAGCGTGGACATGGCAGGGGCTGTGGGCTGGGCTGTGACAGGTCCTTGTTGGGAGGCAGCCCTGGCTCTGGTTTCCTAGGAAACCCAGGCGGCAGGGACCACACTTGAAAGACCCCTAAGAGTAGAGAGGTAGAGTTAGCAAGAAAGGCTGAACTCATAGGAGCCCTGAGCTAACCACATTCTACCTGTGGAGCATAAGACAGGCAGGCACTTAGAACCACACCAGGCATATCTAACGCCTACAGCTTCTCTTTTAAGGTAGATAACAGCCCCATCTTTCAGATGAGAAAGCTGAGATTCCAAAAGATGAAATAATTTACTAAAGGTCACAGTTAGTAAAAGGCAGAACCTGGAAATCTCAGCCAGGTTCATGGGAACGCAGTAGCACCCAGGGGAGCAGGAAGAAACAAGAAATGTGAGGAGGGTCTCACAGCTCCCCTTCCCTTGGGCAGGGCGGAATGTACAGCTCACCACCGTGTTGGTGCAGATGGAATTTGGGTCACATCCTCCATTGTTACCATCATTACATTCATCAATGTCATTACAGACCTAAAAGGGCAGAGTTGAGGCAGGTCTCACAGATACAGAAGTCAGTGAGATGGATGAGGCTTTGTGGGTTTAGACCCAAAGCCAGAGCTGATGTAGGACAACATCATCTCATTTCTCATAAAGCCACACGCACTATACAATCTGACCTGTTTACTGGCCCGAGCATAGTCGATGCCCACACCAGACACTCGGGTGCCCTTGTACCCTTGAGGGCAGGCCTCACAGTGGAAGCCAGGCATGGTGTTGATGCAGCTGGAGCCCGGGAAACAGGGGTCAGCGTGAGTGCACTAGGGACGAGTAAGAAGACAGAAGTCAGGCATTTTCCTGGGAAAGTGAGGCAGCTGTGTGTGATCCTGGAAGCAAGCATTGCCCCTGCAAGCAAGCCCTCGCAGCTCTCCCAGCCCAACCTCGTGGTGCTCCTTTTCCTCTGGCTGGCCATCTCAAACTTCCCCAGTTCTCCACCAGCCCCCCCAGGGTAGACTTCCGGGATATCCCCTGCCCTCTTCCTACAGCCTGGCTTTGCTGGTCTCTGACCTCTGACCTCCCCGAAGTTCCTGTGCTTCTGCACAGCTTTCACCCAGCCTTTTGCACTCACGAGGATGCCTCCCTCCCTCACCTCATTGATGTCCTCACAGTGGGTGCCGTTGCCCTCCAGGCCAGGGGGGCAGGGCCCACAGCGGTAGCCTGGGTATTCATACACTTCCATGCAGTCCACACCTCTAAAGCAGGGGTTGGGGCTGCAGTGGGAACGCTGCTCGTGGAAACCTGGGAGGTGGACACAGTCAGAGCCACCCTCTAGGGTCACTGTTCAGACTGCCGGGAAGGAGAGCCGAAGCCACGGCGAGGGAAGCCTAGCAGAGCCCTCTGCAGCCCTCCCCTCCCCTCTCCCACTCACCGCACACCTGACACTCCATGATGGTGTTCCGGATGAGGGACATTTCCTTCACCTGATGAATGAGGACCAGTCAGCTCTCCACACCTGCCACCCCACCCACCCCGGAATCACTAGCTTCCTTGGCTGGCCCACCCAAACCTGGTCTCGGATGTCATCCCGGAGCTCCACTAGGATCTGGTTGAAGAGGGTGAGCTGGGTGACCAGTGCCTTGGTCTGCTCCCCTGTCAAGGTCCAGGGTACGGAGAGCCTCAGAACTGGGAAGCCACTCTGGGCCCTCTTTGGACTGTAAGGCAACTCTTGTCCACACCGCATCTTTAAATCCCACCCATGACAAAGGACCACCCTTGCCTCAACCACCTCTTCAAGGCTGACTCACCTAAAATGGATTGCAGCGCACTGGTCACTAGAGGAGAAGTGATAGGCGTCAGGGGGATGGGCTGCTGAGGAGGGGGAGGGGGGAGGAAAAGGGTCTGGGGTAGGGACTGGAACCTCAAAGAAGATCAAGTGTTGATCATAGCAGGGCAGCCGACAGGAACTCTTCCCATGTCCCTGGCTCAGCACAGCCCTTTCCTCTGGGCTAAGGGCCCTCTAGGCATAGCCTCAGGAAGTCAAAAACTCAAAGCTTGGATCCCAGGCATAGCACCAGGAGGACTCCAATCGAGAACCCACCCAAAGCAGGGCCGGGCCCTAGTACATTCCATCACAATCCCATTCCTAAGTGGCCACTTGAGGAACCCTTTGAAGTCTCTGGAGGAAGTGGCTATTTGCTTTAGGTAAGAGCCTCTGAGCATCCTTGTCAGAGACCAGGGTGAGAGAGAGCCTTGGCTGGAGGTGCTACCTGCTACTGGGTGACTGCTGCTGAGATGGACTACAGAAACCTGAGGCTAGCACCTCACCTTACCCCCTCAGCCCCTAGAGTTCCTGAGTCACAGTCCTGCTATATGATTGTATTTTTCTGATCCACACCTCCTACACTCATATGAGGTTATTAAGTCAGGGATGAGAGCTTTGGAGCTATAGGGTCAAAAGCCTCAGGAACGGGCAAGCTAAAGGGGTGGGTATTAACGGAGGGGAACAAAGAGGATAGGAATCTGTTACCTGCACTGTGGATAGACTCATCTCCTTGGAATGGACATTCACTCAGGGCTCCTACCCGAGCCATGGATCCACCTATAATAATTTTCATCGATTCCACAAAGCCCTAGGGTCAGCAAGTAGAGAGGAAGTGTCTAGTAGCTCTTCTCCTGGTGCTACAAACCTTTTCCCCCAGACCAGACCTCCTCCCTCTCACCTGCATCCTCAGGTAAGCCTTTTGTCCAGTCCTAATCTCCAGGCCACTGACCTCCGCGGGAGGAATCGGGGCCAGTGCTGGAAGGCCAGCGTGTTGGTCGCCCAATTTACAATCCACATACAGCTGCAGGCCGGGGCTGGGTCGAGACGGTCCTCGGAGCCGCAGGAGAGCTGTGTGTGTGCGCCCATCGGCCAGGCCTGCTTGCTGTAGGTTCACTGCGTGGACTTTGCCGTCTTCCCGCTGGTACCGCACCAGTACTGCCCGGGAGTGCAGGTCAGTATGGGCACTAGCCCCCATCCCATATCCCGACTGACTTTGATCATTTATGGATATCACATACCCCCTCCCACTGGCCATCTGTCTGTTTCTGTTTGTTTGGTCTTTTCAAGATTTCTTTGTGTAGCCCTGGAACCCACTCTATACACCAGGTTGGTCTTGAACTCAGAGATCTGCCTGCCTTTGCTGCCCAAGTGCTGGGACTAAAGATATGAGCCACCACAATTCAGCTAACCATCTCTCTTTTTCCTTGAGACAGGGTTTCTCTGTGTAGCCCAGCTGTCCTGGAACTTGCTCTGTAGCCCAGGCTGGCCTTGAACACACAGAGATTCACCTCCCTTTGCCTCCTGAGTTCTGGAATTAAAGGTGTGTACCACCAACATCTGGCTGATACCACATCTCTCCTTTTATAAAGATTTATTATGTATAGTGTTCTACCTGCAAGTATGCAGGCAGGCCAGAAGAGGGCACCAGATCAAACTACAGGTGGCTGTGAGCCACCGTGCGGTTGCTGTGAAAGGAACTCAGACCTTGGTACCTCATCTCTTAAGGCTGGTTCCTGATTTGTGTGTGTATCTCTCAACACTTTGTATGTTAACAGATGCACAACAAAAAATTTTCAGATTGGCCTTAGATGAGGACCTCATTTTCAACTCCTCAGATAACTGTCCTCTCTCAAGGTGACAGCTAAAATCTGAGTGTCTCTACTACTGCTGGGCACTCTGCCTGAGGGTACCGACATACAACCTGCCATCTGTCCCCATAAACACCAGACCTTACCCAACTGTTTCGGGGCTCCCATACCAGGTGTCCCTACTAGAGGCGCCTGGGAGTGGAGAAGGGGGACTGCAGGGGTCACTGACTCGGGAAGGGAGATGCCCACAGTCACCTTTGTTGATCTTGCCCACGACAGAGGCCTCTAGCCATCGTGTGTTGTCCTTTCGAGAGTAGAGCCCGAAGAGGACACCACCTTGCTTTGGGGGGAGGCGGAATGTAGACAGGAGGTAGATGTCCCCCGCAGTGAGGAAAGCTGCGCGGATCTTCTCTGCCACGGCTACCATCTGCCGGGACTCACCCACAGTCAGCAGGTCAATTACTGGCCAGGTAGGGATTAGCAAAGTCAGGAAAGGGAGCTAATGTGAAGGCCTGAGACCTCAGAGGTGAGGCATCCCAGGCTACCCTCCACCTGCCTCTGGACAGCATAAATTGCCTCCTCAAAACTCACTGGGGTGTGGTACATGCCTGGAATCTCAGGTTGAAGGACTGTCTCAAGCTAGCAGCCAGCCTCAGCTGCATAGACTAGGCTACAAAACCCCATCTATAAAAACAAAACCCTCAAGCCTTTTTGTTACTAGGGAAGAGAGGCAATTCTTCCCTTCTAGCACCTTCTGCTGCTTTCAAAGCCATAGGCTTTGAGCCCACTTAGAAATACCAAAGCCACTCCAAAAACTTCACAGGCCCCACCAGGTGGCGCAAGGGAGACATTACTGATCAGAGACTGGAGTGGCACCAGGTGCCCACAGCTCAGAAACCAGAGGTAGCTTCTCTTGGCTGCTGAGTTTATCTCACTTCAAACCTTGATGCCATTCCACCCATCCCAGGGGCTCATCACGTGTGTGAGATAAGAACTGCTGTCCACAGAGGGCTCTGATCCTCCCACCCCAGTTTACTCTGCTGAACACCTCCCCTGGGAATGTAGGACCCAGCGCTTCTGCCTCTTGTGTCCTGGCCAATCTGTGGTTTCTCTTCTAGCCAGCAAAGAATCTTTGTGTCATCGGCTCCAACTACCTCTCCTACACCACCCATGGGCCCATCCCACCACCAGACTCCGGGAGAGCTCAGCCGCTCAATCCTCACCCCCACCCTATCTTTTAGTAGCCAAGAGTCAAGATAAAGGAGGGACGGAGCCCGGGATCTCACACAGTGCAACCATCACCAATTAGGCTACTTTCCCAAGCAGTCCTGCTGAGGCACTGACCAACTCAGTCATGCAGTCCTGGCATCCAGGTCCTGAGTCCATTCTAGTCTCAATGCCTGACACTGGGCCGGTTGGCACTCAGCCACCCCTCTGGTGCCCACTCCCACACTATCACCAACTCGGAGCCTTCGGAGTGTAACTTTTCTCTCCAACCCAATTTCAAGACACTCCCCAAACCCACATGTGGTCTGCTATCTGCCTAGGGGCAAAAGAGATGCGAGCAAGAGGGCAGATGCAGGCTTACCCTGAAGGTCCTGACTGGCACAGGCGTAAGAGCAAAGGAGAAGAAGAGCCAGGGCCCCCCGAAGTTCCGGCTTCTCCATGCCGCTTAGCCGGTTCACTACCCCTGGCAGGCAGGCGACTGGGAGGAAAAGACTAGGCGGAGAGCGAGAGCGGGAGGGGGGCGGAGGGACTGAGGAGCAAGCTGGGGGGGTGGGCAGCAGGCGGGGGGGGGCTGAAACAAAGAGCTGCCAATCACCTTGGAGGCATCACCAGCTCCAAGAACCAGGGGCACCGGGAAAGAGTCCTAAGCCTTCCTTGCCTCCTGCTCCTCCATAATGGTCCTCTGTCCTATCCTAGCTGCCTCCCTTTGCTCTGACATCTGGTTCTTGAAGGTTTTCATCTTAAAAGGGCTACCACATGCTACTGTTCTCTGGAAGCCGCGGTAGGCGAAGGCACAAACCCCCTGCCATGACGGAAAAGGGTAACAGGGACTAGCTTGCTGCAGACCTTAGAGGATGCCCACGACAGGAGGCTTAATGCTGTGGCATTGCGAATACTTTTTATTACGAAGTGTTGGATCCCTGACATGTGCCCATTCCTCCATTTTCTCTCGTTTTGGGGGAAAAATGGAAGTCTGGAAACATCCGACGGGAACTGGACGGTGGAGTCTAAACTGGTCGGTGAGGTCGAAATGAGGAAATCAGGGGAAGGGAAACCATCACCAGGGGCTGGAGCAGAAAAGTAGAGGGCGGCCGGGGCGAGGGTGGGACTGCTGAGCACCGGGTACGGCGGGAAGGCCCTGCCCGGCCCTGCCCTGCCCGGGTCGAAGCAGGAGATCTCGGTCCGAAGGCGACAGCCCGCAGCCGCACCTCCCCTTCCCCCACCCGGCCCCAGCCGGGCCTGCACTGGGCGCCGCCACCGCCCCTGTTTTGTTTCCATGGCGACAGGCAGCGCGCGGTCCGCTCCAAACATAACGCGCAGTGGAAAACATGCGGCTCGGGGGGCCCCCCCGCAGCCCCCGCCCGGGGCAGGGACCCGAGAGGGCCCGGGGCTGCCGGGGCTGCCGGGGCCACGTGCAGTTTGGCAAGTGTCCCCAGAGCCCCTCTCCCAAGCCCTCCGCGTCCGCGGCGGTTCGCGGCTGCGCTCGGCTCCGGCGCCGCGACTCTCCCCGGCGCGGCTGGATGGCAGCCCTGCCCCCTTGCCGGAGCCGCCTCAGGATGAGCCCGCGGCCACGCGACTCCAAAACCCGAGGCGCCGCCTCCGCCAGTCCCGCCGCCTCCGCACACCCCCAGCCCCCAGCGGCCGGGGGCGGCTCCCCGCCAGGGAAGGCGGGCGCGTACGGAAATGTGCTTCCGGGTCAGAGAGTGTGCAAGATGGCGGCGCCCATGGAGTTATTCTGCTGGTCAGGGGGCTGGGGGCTGCCGTCGGTGGACCTGGACAGTCTGGCCGTGCTGGTGAGGGATGATGCAGGCGTCCCCTGGAGGGTCGGGGAGGGGGCCCGAACTTTGCCGGGAACCCAGACACGAGCGTATAAACTGAGGCAATCAAAGGCCTACGTGGGCTCAGTGACTTAGGCTGTGATTTCTGATCAGGGTTGCCGAGATGGGTTTTAGACCTTGCTCATCCGTTTACAGGCTGTGTGACCTTGGTAATGCTTTCTAGACGATCTCAGTAATCTTAGATAGACTTGGCATTTCTGCCCTCTCAGCCTCCTTCACTCTGTTTTTCACTAAGAATTTACTGAGTCTGGTTTTTGTAAACCTGACAGCCCACAACCGGACTGCAAGAAAACCTTTGGAACTAGACAGGTTTGCTTCGCGTCACTCAACCTCTTCGGGATTATAGAAGCATTTGTTAGGCTTCTTGCAGATGTCAAGCATTGCCTTGCAGTAAGATTTTGACTCCATAACAAAGTTGTTTACAGAAAGGCAAATTTAAGCAGATAATAAAATGCCCAGATATATAATGTAAAAGTAGGAACAGAGCACAGAGATTGCCAAAGTAAGTCAAGTACTTCCTGGAAGAAATATTACGATATTAGGAAACTCTTTTTTAAAAAAAATAAATTCCTCTGGGGGTGTACCGCTGCTGGAGGAGGTACTGTAATACCTGGTCGATGTGTGGAGAGGAGGAACCAAGTTCCTATTCCAATTCCTAATTCCAAAAATCCATTTAATTTGTTGTCCTTAGATAGAGGACAGATATTAAACTGATAAGAACTTATACGATACTTGATCTTAGCCAGAAATTTGAGAAACGATAGGAATAGGCCAAGACAGAATAGGTTTTACGAGCCAGACAGTGGTGATGTACCCCTTCAGTCCCAGCACTAGGCAGCAGATCTCTGTGAGTTCAAGGCCAGCCTGTTCCAGGGCTGCTACACAGAGAAACTCTGTCTCAAAAAAAAAAAAAAACCAAAATAAATAAGTAAATAAATAAATAAGAACAACAGTTTTTACAATGTAGATGGCAGAAGAGGAGGTAGATTTTCTTAATGTGTAATTGTGCATATGGACATATGAACACGTCCATAATCTTTCATTTGTAAATGGGAATAGGTCCCTCCTTCTATCTCTCCTCTTGGTATAAATGTGCTAAGTATAGCTCATGGCCCATAATGTACTGAGTCAATATTTCTTTTCTTGCTTACTTTGTGAAGCCATACCCTGTCCTCTTTACCTTCTGCTTCCATCCCTGCAGACCTATACCAGATTTACAGGTGCTCCACTGAAGGTACACAAGATCAGCAATCCTTGGCAGAGCCCTTCAGGTATGCAGAGTCCCTGTAAGGAAGGGAATGGGGGGGTGGGCAGGAGACGACAGGAATGTGATGTAAATAAGTATGAGTGGGCAAGCTAGAATCTTGTAGACATACTTCTTTCTCAATATCAGGAACTCTGCCTGCCCTTCGAACCAGTAATGGAGAGATCATCTCAGAACCCCACAAGATTATCACCCACCTTCGTAAAGAGGTAGGTGGGTGGCTGGAATGGGGGCTGACAATGAAAGATATCCAGTCTGTTCAGTGTAACATTTATTGAACACCAAATACATGCCAAGCAAAATAAGGGTGATCCAGAGCAGCAAGGAGCAGTATGAGCAGTGTGTCACTGTAATAGCAAACTGAGAGGACTGGGGGCAGGACAGACCAGGTAATCCAATTTCTTCTGGATGCTGGGCAGTGAGGGAGAGAAATCCAGGCTGATGACACATGGAAAATGAAGAAGACTAGACAGCAAGTTAGCTCTGGGGAGGCCCTGAAAGGGAACTGGAAAGGAACTTCTAATAAAAGGGCATGGTGGTCGGGGCTGGAGAGATGGCTCAGCGGTTAAGAGCACTGACTGCTCTCCCAGAGGACCCGGGTTCAATTCCCAGCACCCACATGGCAGCTCACAACTGTCTGTAGTTCCGGTTGTTCCCAGTTCCAGGCAAATAAATAAAAGTTTTTTTTGTTGTTGTTTTTGTTTGTTTAAAAAAGTCATGGTGGTATATGCATATAATTCCAGCATTTAGGAGAAGCAGGATGTTCAGAAATTTAAAATCATCTTTGGCTATATAATGTGTTTGAGGGATGCCTGGGATACATGTGACCTTGTCTTAAAAAGAAAGGAAGGCCAGGTGTGTTGGATATCTTTAATCCCAGCACTTGGAAGCAGAGGCAGGCCAATCTCTGTGAGTTGATGATCAACCTGATCTATATAATGAGTTTCAGGCCAGCCAGGGCTAGATAGTGAGACTCTGTCAAGAAAAGAAAAGGGTAAGGGTCAGGGAGGGGTGGAGAGAAAGGGAAGAGGGATTTCTAAGGATTCTGTCTTACTTCAGGCAGGGGTCAAGTCTGTAAGGATTTTTAAAGCTTGCATTCACCTGGAATGTAACAGTCATGCCCCTGGGTGTGGCGATGCAAATATGGGCCCACCCACCCTTTTAAAGAAAGGGCTCTCCCACACGAGTCCCCTCTCTCTTCTTCTCTCTCTGCTCCCTTCTGCCCCTATCTCTGCTCGCTGCTGTAATAAACTCTCCTGTGGTACTCTCGGTGTTGAGATTCCATTCACGAGACACGTTCAAAAAACTAACAAAGTTATGCTAGGTAGAGGATTCGGGTCGGACAAAGTTCAGGGCAAGGCTGAGAAATCAGAGTGGGAGGCCTTAGTTCTGTTCTTCTGCCCTTGACTGTGATGTGGGACAAGTAACTTAACTTTTCAACGAAATAAGCTCTCTGGGAAGTTGTGGTGCGTGCCTATTCCCAGCACTTGGGAGGCAGAGGCAGGTGGGTCTGTGAGTTCAGGGCCAGTCTACAGAGTGAGTTCCAGGACAGCCAAAGCTACACAGTGAAACCCAATATCGAAAAACAAAGCAATAAACTCATGTTTTCAACATTTATTTATCTTGTATGAGGGGAGGTGTGTGTGCACACATGCTGTAGCTCACTTGGGGAAGTCAGGACAACTTGCTGGAGTAAACCCTTCTGTTATGTGGGCTTTTGGGATGGGACCCATGTCATCAAGCTTGATAGTGTATTTGCCTGCTGAACCATCTCACAACCCAAACTTTTTACTTGTAAGACTAGGGGCTTGGCCAGCATGCTTTAAGAGTTCTGGCATCCACGGTGTTGTTCCAAGAGGGAACGTACAGTCAGAAATAGATCCTCTTTCTCAGTTCTACTTTCCAGGAGCTAGGAAAGTAGGGAAGCTTAGAGGCCCGGAGAAACAGAATCCAGAGAAAAGCCAAAGGTCCTCGCAGGACTTGGGTTTCTGCCTTGATTCCTTACATAAAAACACAGCCTTTTCAGTTTTCAAAATGTTTTTTCCTAAATTATTTCCAAACCCAGACACACCTAGAGAAAAAGATTATTATCTCATTCCATAAAGGAGAAACTGAGGTTCAAGCAAATTTAAGAATCGTGTAAGAGGTTATGTGGGGACAAAGTTTTCTTAGTGTGTGGAGGGAGATTCTGAGGAACAGACTGAACCCTGGAAAGGTAGGCGACACTAAGCTGAGAATACCGGTGGGAATGTGTGCGGTGATGGCACATAGACTTTGGAGTGAAGAAGAGGTAGCCAAGGGCTCAGTCATGGGAGACGAGCTGGAGGTGTCGGTGGCTGGACATAAATTTACTGGGTTCAAGAAGGGTAAGGATGGCACCCCCTAATTTCTGAGTCATGGGCTGAGGCCCAACCCTCATTTGAGCTCTGCCTCGCCAGCTCTGCGGTGTCTGGATCAGGAAGTTACTGTCAGAGAGTTGTCAGTGGGCACACTGCCAGCTTTCCGTGGAAACTCTGGGAGCTGCTCCCACTTTGCGGCCAGACCTTCTTTCCTCCCCCCAGTGGGTCCAGGACCTTGACAGCCCAGGCTTTCTGCCAACAGCAACAGGCTACTGTCTGGCTGAGGCAAGGAGACCTCAGCAGGGAAAGCTCCCTAGTCTCCATCTCCTACACTGAGAGGCTCGTGTGGGGTAGTATCCCTTCCCACTGAGAAAGCTCCTCCATAGACCTTTCCATTCACCTCTTGAACATTTCTTCCACAGAAATATAATGCTGATTATGATCTGTCAGCTCGGCAAGGAGCCGACACCCTAGCCTTCATGTCTCTGTTGGAGGAGAAGCTACTCCCCGTGCTCGTGAGTACACACACCTGGCATTCACAGCCTGTGAGAAAGGGTCCGTCCCAGCAGCACGGGAGTTAGAGCCCACCCTGTGGCGGGCAGGTGCACTGGCTCAGATCTTCTCTCCCTTTCTGTCTGCCCAATCCAGATACATACTTTTTGGATAGATGCCAAGAACTATGTGGAAGTGACCCGAAAGTGGTATGCAGAGGCTATGCCCTTTCCCCTCAGCTTCTTCCTGCCTGGCCGCATGCAGCGCCAGTACATGGAGCGGCTGCAGCTGCTGTGTGGCGAGCACAGGCCAGACAACGAGGAGGAGCTGGAGAAACAGGTAGCTTTGGAGCAACCGAGATGAGCCTCAGCCACGATGGCTAAGATTGAGTGTGTCCACAGTGGGAAGTATCACAGCTCTGCCAGCCACTTTCCCTGTGTCCTTCCCACAGCTCTATCAGGAGGCTCGGGAGTGTCTAACCCTTCTCTCTCAGCGGCTGGGCTCTCACAAGTTCTTCTTCGGTGATGCGTGAGTCTAATTCCAAGGGGGAGCAAACGGATGTTTGAAGAAAATAGAGGTTCAGGTGTCAAGGCCTGAGCTGAGGTGTGAACAAGAAGTTGTTAGGACAGACACACACTGACTGGTGACATGGGGCTGTGTGTGGGGCTAGAACCTTGGTGGTAGAGAAGGGTGGGATGGGAGAGCAGCCAGGCACAGGAGGGACTGTTGGGCTGTGGGGCACTCAATGTGTCCTTTATGCAGCCTTGGGATAGAGCTTCTTTCAGGGCCAGGCTGGCGCCGTCTGGGGAAAACTCCCCTTACCAAATCCAGAGCTAGGTGTCCTGCCCTTCCCCTGGTGACCGCTTGCTGCCCAGGGCCTCCTCCACCACAGCAGACTTCCTCTCGCCCAGCTGTCCGCTTCCATCTCACCCTTTTCTGTCTCGCCAGCCCTGCCTCCCTGGATGCCTTTGTGTTTAGCCATTTGGTCCTGCTGCTGCAGGCAAAGCTGCCCAGTGGGAAGCTGCAGGCCCACCTCCGTGGGCTGCACAATCTCTGTGTCTACTGTACCCACATCCTTAGCCTCTACTTTCCCCGAGATGGAGGTAAGGGGCAGATGGAGAGAATGGGCTGGGGTCCAAGGACTGGCTCCCTTGCCCACTTTCCTTCCTTGCCCCCTAGCTGAAGTGCCACCTCCTCGCCAGACGCCGGCAGGCCCTGAAACAGAGGAGGAGCCCTACAGGCGCCGGACCCAGATTCTGTCTGTGCTGGCGGGGCTGGCAGCCATGGTGGGCTATGCCTTGCTCAGTGGTATTGTTTCTATCCAGCGGGCTACCCCTGCAAGGGCCCCCAGCACCCGAGCCTTGGGCATGGCTGAGGAGGATGAAGAGGAATGATGTGTCTGTGTTCTCGGGACTGACTTTTCTACTGTCGTGCATTCCAAATGCCCCATTGTTGGAGCAACCCAAGATGGGGTGCTATCCCTAGAATAAAGCTGTTCACAGTAACTGAGGCCAAACATTTTCTTCTTTATGGGACTGATATATTCCTAGCTGATGCAAATGCTTAGGTGTAGGCCTACCCACTTACAGTTGGTTCTAGAACTGCTTCAGCCCTTACACTGACTTACATTGCTTCTCTGCATAGGTCCAACTTCCCAGGTCACCCCATCCCTATCCTGTGTTTTACAGACAGTGAACAAACCCTAAACCTAGGCACACCTTCCACATACAACTAGTACATGGCACAAACTTTATAAGCCTGGAGAACTGTGAGGACAGTAGGGCCTCCCACCCTAGCACATGCTAGAAGGGAGAATTCAGACTCCCAAACCATTGCCCCTGAGTCTGTGTCACTGTAGGGTCACCGGCCCCCGCTGTGCCTGCTTCAGTCCCAGACAGCAGCACGTGAGCTAACTCTTCATTTAATGTCCGCACTAAGCCCGCGTGCCTGCTCAGCATCTGCACCATCACTGACGACGCCACAGGTACGTGTGAATGGAGTAGCCAGGTGAGATGGTCTCCAGGAAGCCCAGGTCAGGATCACTGATGGTCAGAGGGATGTCCTTAGAAGAGCTGGAGAGAGAGAAGCTGAGAGTCAGCCTGCTGCAGCCACCACCCAGCGCCGCTCAGGCCCAGACCTGCCCTTGGTACCCAGCTTACCGGTTCAACACAACTACAACTGCAGAGCCATCAGGGCGTATCAGGGCCACTGTGTCCAAGTCATTCTTCTCACTGGCCACCAGCCCCACTCTCTGGGACCCCTCAGGAATAAACTTGCTGAATGTGAAGACAAGTGTTATCAGGGACTCTACCCTCGGGGGCACTGTCCATCAATATCCTCAGCATCATCTCTGCTCATGAGACCTGCCAGAGCTGCCTGGGCATGTACAACTATAGCCCCAGCTAGGTGGGCAACCTGGATAGGGGATAGGAGATGGCAGGCTTCCCTGACTTCCCTGACTCTGCTGTCTGTGCTGCTGGGTCCTGTCCCTGTCCAACATCAGTCATGCAGGGATTATCTGTAGCTCTGATGGCACCCAGTCACTTCCTGCCTGCATGGTGCAATAGAGGAGTGTGCCCCTTCCAGGACTACCACCCTAAACACCTTCCTGCTCCTTCATGGTCTGGGATGATGTAAGCCTGGCCCAGATGACAGGCCCGATAGGGACTGGGGATGCCACCTGCTTCTCACCTGAAGTGGCCAAGATGGTAGAACATGGGCTGTTTGTAAAATGTGTCTTTGGGGATGTCTACAATAATAGGGCTATCAACAAAGTTGCGGACCCAGTTGGGTCCTCCCTCAGGGTTCAGGGCAAGGTTCCAGTCAGTCCATCCAACCACGTGGTAAAGGAGGTTCTAGAATAGAAGCAAGGGTAAACGTTAGATGGTGTCCCTAGAGAAGACAGGTAAGTCACATAAGGGAGTTGGACCCTTTGAAGGGCTGTTTGCTCTGCTTCAGCATCTGAGAAGGGGATTGTGGAGATGGCAGTGTCTTGGAGCTGAGAACTCTGACGCAGATATGGCTGCCTGGGCCCTAAACATGAAGAAAACAAGTGACAGGGTGTACACATCTATGAAAATGCTAATCATGACACCACAGTTACCGAAAAGATTACTGCCAAGTCAGCTAAGAAGAAAGGCCTTTTATGAGATTAGAAAAGGGTCTCAGGTGAGGTTTTGGGAAAGAGACAGGTGGCTCACCGTAATGATGCTGTGACTGTACTGCATCCCTCGACCCCAGGAGCCCAACCGGACACTCTGTTCCCAGAATTTGGAGCCCACACAGGCCTCTGAAGCAAAGAGAGTTGTGTTGGGGAACAAGCGGTGTGTCTCTCCTAAAGTGGCTTTGGCTGGAGCCAGGAAATCCAGGTACCAGTGTACAGCAATGCCATGAACGTACTTAGCTGCCTCTGGGTTTGATAGTACCTGCAAAGAAGGAGAGAGCACTAGGGAAGGAGAGTCCCTGACCACAAGTCCTGCACAGAGGGGTCTGAAAGCAACTTCGAATCCCGAGAAGTGGGCAGGAGGATGAGAGCCCTGGCCTGGGAGTCCGTCCAGACAGCAGTGCGCTGCACAGTGAGATGCAGCCTTGGGTGTTCCTGGAGTCCTTGGCACTGGTAAAGCGCTTGCTTGCCTTGCAGAAGAGGACCTGCATTTGATCTCCAGCACATGTCCACACAAGGTCTGTGTAGCCTTCTATTGTGCAGGTAGAAACAGGTGGATCCCTGGGACTCAGGGGCTAGCAAACCTGCCTAATTGGTGAGAGATTTGGTCTCAAAAACCAAAATAAAGCAAGGAACACACCAAGTTCAGCTGCTCTTGGTGAATTGTCATCTAAGTGCCTTCAATCCCAGCACTTAAGAGGCAGGAGAATAACCATGACTTCAAAGGCCAGGCTGGTGTTATATATAGAAAGACCCTATCTCAACCCTGGCACAGGAAACCTACCCTAAAGGTGTACCTAGTCATTTTGGATGGTCATTTGGGGACCACTAAGGCACCCTGGGAAGTTCTAGACCTTACCACCTGTGCCCAGCGAGGCAGCAGCAAACGCTGGTCATCAAGCATGAAGAGCTGGACATCATGAGAACTGTTGGCAAGGGCTGGCCCTAGGTCACGGGCAATGAAGTCTCTCTGGTGTTCAGCAGTGAAGCCCAGGCATTGGAAGGGGTACCCAGTAATGAGTCCTGCAGAGGGCTCATTCTCCACTGTCACTGCCCAGAACTTTAGCTTGTACCTAGCATAAGCATCCAGAAACCTGGTGAGAGAGAAAGAGCAGGAGTGAGCAAGGCCAAGAAAGTGGACCTTGGGAACAGGTAAAACTGACAATCTGAAAGATCCAAAATGTCGAAACAGGAGCCGAGATGCAAACCTGGAAGTGAAGCAGGATATAGGTGGGGTACAGACCAAGGGGTCTAAAGGACAGGTTGCTACAGACCCCATGGCCCCAAGGATCCCTTACTTGACAAAGTAATTGGCCCAGGTCCAGTGATAGATATCCCCTGGCTGACCCTTGAGTGAGCCTTTCCCGTTCACTGCTCCATTGGTCTTGAGCCAAGTGGGAGATGTCCAGGGACTGGCAAAGAGTGAGATAGGGCGTGGGGACATCTTCAGAGCTCGGTGAATCAGGGGTATCTAGAGTCAGACATTGTGAAAAGGAAGACACCCAGAATTGGAACACAAACTAGCCCAACCAGTACATCAGGTCCAACCATCAGCCCCCACCCTCCTCCCCACATCAAACAGGCTGCAGAAGGTCCCACATGGATCTTCCGAAAGCTCTAACCTGGACCTTCCCAGCCCTCCCTCACACAGCGATACCAACCGGGCTGAAGCAACCAGAATCCCACCTTGAGTTTGGTATCTTCTTCTGGGAGGCTGAAGTTGGATAACTGGAAATCATTAGGAGTATCAGCATAAGTGTAGATACGGATGGAGAAGTCACAACTGGCCATGGGTACCCGGATGATGTTGTATTCAATTCCTGCAGAAAAAGGATGACCAAGCTAGGGAAATCTGAATCAATAAAGTATGGAGCTGTGTGCAGTGGCATCATGATTGCAATCCCATCTCCCTGAAGCAGGCCACGTGAGCAGGCCAGTAGGGCTACAAGGTAAAAAAAAAAAAAAAAAAAAAGGGAGGGACATAGAAATTGGCTTTAATCATGTGTTAGTTCTCAATAGGGTCCCATTCAATATATCCCGTCTCCAAAGGAAACCCAGGGTCTAGCTGTGGAATGTGGAATTGTGGAAACCAGAACTGAGTGAAAAACAAGCCCCCTTTGGGCAGCTTCTATGCATTCCCCTAGGTACTTAGCAGAATACTGAAAAGGTGAGCTCATTTCAGTAGCACTGAGGCAAGAACACTTGGGGACATACGTTTGTAATCCAGCGCTTGGGAGACCAAGTCAGGAATTTTGAGGCCAGTTGTGGATACATAGAGGGTTCTAAGCAAGCCTGATCTACAGAGAGAGAGGCAAGGGACAGGGAATAGAGAAAGGCAGGATGGGGATGGAGCTGAGTGGCAGAAAGCTTGCAAAGAATGCATGAAGCCCCAAGTTTGAGCTCTAGCAGAGAGTGAACTTGTGTGATGATGCACATCTGTGGTCCAGCACTCAGGGGCTAGAGGCAGGAGGGTCAGAAGAAATCATTGATTACATAGTGAATTTACGTCTGGAATACATGATGCCTGCTGGGGGAGGGGGAGAAAGAAGAGAAAAAGGGAAAAGGCAAATGTCAGAGAAAAGCATGAAGTCCAGAGCAAAAGGCTGGCAGGATGGCTCAGTGATCAGTCCCCATGATCCACTTGGTGGGAGGAGACAGCGGACTCTTATCTCTGACTTCCACACCCATGCACAGCACACACAATATTAATAATGCAATGTAATAGAAATAAAATAAATAAAGCCACAGTACAAAACAGGAATCAATTATAGTGTGTGCCCTAACCCTGTCTTCCTTCCTCACCTTCACTGGAGAAGTATGATCTGAGCAGCAGATTCTGGGTAGAGGGCGACAAGGCAAGGATGTTGAGAGCCGTGGCGTCTGTCATCGCTCCTCCGAACCCTTTCACTTTCTGGAACTTCTCATCTGGTTGCAAGGTCAGTAGCAGTCCTGGGACAGCATGGGGAAGGAAGGAGAGTTATCCGTGTACAGAGGAGAACATGCTGCTAACTGAGGGGACTTTGAGCTAGGGGACCAAGCCAGCTGAGAGTGAGAGACGAAGTGGTTACCTGTGCCAGTGCGATTGGCCTGGATGGAGCCGACACTCAGCTCCATCCGACGTCCACTTCGAGTACTCTCATAGCGGCTGAAGGTCCCAGCAGCAGGTAAGGTCAGGGGGTCAAGAGAGTCACAGTATGTGGCATTGCAGACACAGACTACCGAGCTATAGCCAAAACTTTTAGGGATGCAGGGTTGGGCACCTGGAAGGCAGGGCACAAGCAGAGGCAAGTATCAGAGTGAGTGAGTGAGGGACTGAGGAGACTGAAAAACATTTTTTTTTTTTTTTTTTAAAGTTCCTCCACTGGATTCCCAGCCCATAGTTGCCCCAGGCACTCTAAAGAAGTTAAGGGGCCTCTACTGAAAGTTCGTCGCCACAGTGGAAGATTTCCAAAGGACGGTGGAGCAGAGAAAAGGTCCAGGCAGACTCACTTACCATATGCCCATGATACTGCCTGAAGTAGGAAGAATCCAAAGAGCCTGGCAGCCATGACGCCTACCCCACCCAGGTGTGTGAGACACTCCTGAGAACAGAGTGAGGTATGATTAGACAGTTGCCCCTCTCTCTATCCACCAGCCTCTCCCGGCCAGGGTTTAGCTGCCTGTCGATGCTCACAGCATAGTGTAGCATCTTTATTAGAGATAATACCCACAGACTCTGGATGTGTTCGTCTTTGCAGCCACCCTGCCCATCCCCAAAAGGACTCTCTTCACCCATTGACATCAACCCTGCACCCTCTCTCTATCTGTGCCTTATTCAAAGAGCCATGATGGCCTGAATTTAAAAAAATAAAATAAAATAAAATCTGCCATTTGTTGAATTCTGTAGTCTGGATGAGCAAGAATCCAGAAGCAAGGTTGAGGGGTGAACTGCAGCCTTGCCTGCTTACCTTTCCAGAAGGTCTCGGAACTTGAGCTCTTCAGAGTCAATGAATGAGGAGACCAGGAAATAAAAACAGGGATGCAGACAGGGAACCCGATTAGCAGAGCAAGTTAATTCCGGCTTAAAGGGAAGAGCCAAGTCATGTGATGAATAAGACAGTCACATGATAAAGAAGTGAAGCAATCGGAGCCATATTTGTAATGGGCAACTGGGTGGGTTCTTTCAGGCTGTTCATTCATTCCATGCCCTGTGAAGCTCTGGGAGGCTTTTGTGGCTGACAGCTTTAGAAAGAGGCTAGAACAAGAATTTGTGTGGAGAGCTGAATAGAGGCTCCTATTTCCAATGTCCCAGGGATAGGTGGAACTTCTAGCCTCCAAGGGCCCCTGAACTCACATGCACATACCCACACACAGATATACATAACAACAACAACAGCAATAAACCTACATATACACAATCTTGCCCTAAAGAGACTAGTGAGGCACAAGAGTCAGACAGTTACACAGAATTCCAGATGAAGACAGAAAGAAATGTTGACAGGTATGCTTCAAGATGGTCCTGAGAGGAAGAGGGACCCTTTGTGGCTGAAGGCTTCTAGAAGCTTCACAGAGAGGATAAGTGGAAGCAGTCATAGACTGGCACCCTGACACCCGAGGGAGGAAGTGGTGCTCACTGGTGCTTCCTGGATTCCCTCACTGCATCATCAGATGCTAGCTGGAAAGCTATTCGTCTTTCCACACAGGCCTGGGAGGTTGGTGACATAGTTCAGAACTGGAAAGTACTGTACAAAGTTCTGTCTTCCATGGACACAGGAGTAGGGCTGTCCCTGAAGCTTCTTTGTGAATCACATCAAGTAAGGTTTATTGGCAGTGATACATACCATATACTCTGACTAATTCTCAGGCTATAAGCCTGTTTCCTCACTTGCAAAACAGAGACAATAGCACAATCTCGCAGAGGCATTACTGCAGTTGGTAGGGTAAAGCCAAGTAGGGTAATAGGCATCAGGAGCTCTATGCTTGTCGAACAAGTCTTTCATGTTTGTATGATTATGACAGTAAAGTCTTTGCCACCTACCCTCTAAAAAAATTGATTACCTATCTTAGATTCTGACAGTATTTAAGTATAGTTTCAGAGACATATATAGTGTTTGAATCCTGACAACCTATAATAATTTACTGTTTGATTATTATGTTGAGATCAATAAATTAATTCCTCTAAACCTGTTTCTTATCAATAAAAGAGGAATGATTGCACCACCTCCTAGGGCTATTTTAAGATGAGTGTGTTTGGAACGATGCTTCACCCTGAATGTGGCAACTGAGCAGGCCTGTGTTTATGTGGGAACCTTCAAGGAAATGTTTGACTGCTCTAGGCAGCCTTATAGCTATTGTGGTATCTACTATGTCCCAGGGATAGGTGGAAAATTGTCATATTTTCTGAACTACTGTATGGCTATGGCTGTCTGGACCCACCCTTTTTAGAGTTTCTGGATTCCAGGAAGTGTTGCCTAGGACCTGTTCTCCCTGGGGCCTGTCTCCCTTCTGGTTCACCCACACACAATTGCACAGCTTTGTGCTTGTGGCCTTAGCAATCACTCAAACTCTAGCATCTCCAGCCAGAGCTGGTGTCTTTTCCTTTTCTCTTTTCTTTTTTGACCTGGAACTCTGTAGACCAAATACTGGGATTAAAGCTGTGTGCTACCACTGTCGGGGGCTTAATTTTTGTTTGAATAAGAACATGAGTGTGAGCTGGAGAAATGGCTCAGTGGTTAAGAGCACTGATTGCTTTTCCAGTGGACCAGGGTTCAATTCCCAGCACCCACATGGCAGCTCACAACTGTCTTTAGTTTCAGTTCCAGTTCCAAGCAAACACCTAGGCAAATAAATAAATAAATAAATAAATGTTTTTTTTTTAAGCTTTATTTATTTATTTATTTATTTGCCTTGGTGTTTGCCTGGAACTGGAACTAGCTGCCATGTGGGTGCTGGGAATTGAACCCGGGTCCTCTGGAAAAGCAGACGGCGCTCTTAACCGCTGAGCCATCTCTCCAGCCCCATTTTTTTTTTTTTTTCTATTTCTTTGAAACAAAGTTTTACTATGTAGCTTGGACTAAAAAAACTATGTAGACCAGGCTAGCCTCGTACTCAGAGATCTGCCTGCCTTTGCCTCTCAAGTGTTGGAATTAAAAATCTTCACAACTACACACAGATCACCCCTTTTTAAAATTTCTCATTGTGGGTACAGTGGGAGGGAGAGGATGGTGTGTGTGTAGACAACTCTGTAGAGTGGGTTTTCTCTTTCCATGTTTACATGAGTTCCAGCAATGGTGAACCCATTTTTTTTTACCTCTTTTTTAAAAATTAAACTCATTTTGTTGTATTTACTCTTTTATTGTTTATGTGTGTGCATCTGCCTGGGTGCATTATGTGGATGTCAGAGAACATGAGGAGTATGTTCTCTCTTTTCCATCATATGGATTCCAGGAACCAAAGTGTCTGGCTACTCCACAATAGTGTGCTCTCTGAGATGTTACCTTTTCTTTATTAGTAAAACACAAGTATCTTTGCAAATGTTCTAGTTTGCTTCTGTGATACACACAGTACTAGAAACAGCTTAGGGAGGGAAGGGTTAATTTCATTCTACAACTCTCAGAGGGAAGTCAGGACAGACACTTCCATCTCTCAGGGAAGTCAGGGCGGACAGCACAGCCTTAAGCTCCCCATAGTTTGCTCCGCCTGCTTTTTTTTTTTAAAAAAAGATTTACTGTATAAATATGTATATATAGGGTTCTGCCTGCATGTCTGCCTGCAGGCCAGAAGAGGGCACCAGATCTCATTCTAGGCGGTTGTGAGCTACCGTGTGGTTGGTAGGAACTGAACTCAGGACCTCAGGGCCTTCCTACCCCCCACCCCCATGCTTTCTCATACAAAACCACCTGCCCAAGGGCAGCACCACCCAATGGGCTCAGCCTTCTCACATCAATCAGCAACTAAAAAATGCACCACTGGCTAATCAGGTGGAGATGATTCCTTCAGTGAGAGTCTCTCTTCCTAAGTTGTCTAGGTTGTGTAATAAAAACTAACCAACTAATAATGATAACGGGTGGTTCAGTGCAAATGCTGGGAAAAGTTAAGATACCAAACCCAGTATCAATTCGGCGTGAGGCCTAATCGGAGAAACAGCAGCCCCAGCAGGAAGCTAAAGGAAATCATCCCAGCGGCCAAAAGGCGAGTGGGCGGGGCATAAGGGAGGCAGAGGCGGGGCCCGCGGGAACAGTCCAGAGGGAGGGGGCGGGGCGCGAGGCGGGCGGGGCGCGGGGGGTGCTGCAGAGTCTGGGCGGGAAGAGGGCCCTCCCTGTACCTTAATGCGCAGGCGCGAGAGGCGATGACTTTGTTTTGTCGGAAGGTGGGATCCCAGACCCTCTCCTCTGACTTTTCATTGGTTCTCCCGGGATAGAATTGTCTAACGTGCGTAGCCCACGTGAAGCCTGAATTTGTTCTCGGTCTGCAGTGAAGCGTAGAATCTCCTCTGCAGCAAGGATTGCGCGGTGTGGCAAGGCTAGCGCATGCGCCCCGATGTCTGTAGAGCCACACACTGCTAATATGTTCCTGTGGGCGGTGGAGGGACTATCGGGTATGCACACTGAGCGCATCCCACGGAAGCGGATCGAGATTCCTGAGTTTACTCCTTAAAGAGCCTTGGCTTAGGAAATAGCTAATCTCCAAAAATTGGCCCTACGGGGCAGGATTCACCTCCTACCTCTTTGTTGTCGTCCTGGCAGCGTCCCAACCGTTCCTGAGGCTACACTGTAATGATTGTGAATTATTCAAGAAGCCTTACAGCCTGACGCCATCTCTGGGCAGTGCCTCTTCCTTTCTTTATCCATTCCTGGAGGGTATCTCGCTGCTCCTACAATTGTAGGAGCCTAAAACTGTTTACATTGTCCTTTCGCAGCCACTTTGATCCTGAACAGGGTTTTTTTGGGGGGTAGTTATTTTCAATTTGAGACAGGGTGTCTACCTTATCCTGGCCTTGAAGTTCACCTCCCCAACCCCCTGCAATCCTCGTGTCTCCGCCTCTCAAGTGCTGTAAGATTTCAGATGTGAGCCACCAAGACTGGAATACACTGTTAGGTTCAATGAGCAAATATCTGATCTGGAGTTTATATTCTATAGTATGAGGCGGTGTATTAAAAAAAAAAAAAAAGGTCTGGAGAGATGACTCAGGGATAAGAGTACTCTCGGTAGAGTTCGTCATTGTATCTACATCCAGCGGCTCACAACAGTCTATAACTCCTGCTCCAGGGGGTATGGATACTAGGACTTAAATCAATAAACATAAGAATACATCTTAGCCGGCTGTTGTGGAGCACTTTACTCTCTGGAGGTAGAAGCAAACCTAGTCTGCAGAGAGAGTTCCAAGACAACCAGGGCTACACAAGAAACCCTACTTCAACAGACAAACAAACAAACAAACACAAACATTTTAAAAGCTGGGCATGGTGGCTCACATTTTTTATCTCAACACTAGTGAGGCAGAAATAGATGCGTCTCTGTACATTTGAGGCCATTCAGGACAGCCAGGCCTTTGCAGAGATACTCTGTCAACAACAATGAATGTCTTTTAAAAGTATGGGTGTCTTTTTGGCTTATTTGCTCCCCAGGGGATTGAACCCAGTGCTTAAATGCTAGACAACACTGAACTACATCCCTAGGCTTAACATTTAAAAAAAACAATTGTTTATTTTTATGTGTGTATTTGCCTGCACGTACGTGTGCATCCCAAAGACCAGAAGAGGGCATCAGATTTCTCTGAACTGGAGTTACAGACAATTGGGAGCTGCCTTGTGGATGCTGTGATTGAACCCAGGTTCTCAGGAAGAGCAACTAGTGTTCTTAACTACTGAGCCAAGTCCCCAATTCCAAAGTTAATTTATGTAGGTTGTTTTGTTTTGTTGAGAAAGGTTTTTTTTTTTTTTGTTTTTTTGTTTTTTGTTTTTTTTGTATAGCTTTGGCTGTCCTGGAATTCAATCTGTAGACCAGATTGTCCTCAGATTCAGAGATCTGCCTACCTTTGCCTCTCTAGTGCAGGGATTAAAGATATGACACCACTGTCTGGTCAGCTCCAGATCTTTTAACCTATCACCACTGAGTTACATCCTCAGAAGATAGTTCAGAGGCCAAGCTCACTGACCTTTAATGATGGCAGGTGAGAACAGACTCCTGTAAACTGTCCTCTGGCCTCCACATATACATGCATTGTGGTAAACACACACGAGAGGAGGGATTGAGAATGAGATGTAATAAAAAAATAAAAATAATTGGGAGTAGAGAAATGACTCAGTGGTTAGGAACACTGTTCGTCTAGATCTGGGTTCTATTCCCAGCAACCACATGGTAGTTCATGAGTGTCTGTAACCATAGGTCCAAAGGGTCTGATGCCCCCTTCTGGCCTCCAAGTGTACTTGGAGTACTTGGCACACAGTGGTGTTCAGCTATACATGCAGGCAACGTACCCATATATTTTTAAAATTTTATATATATATATAGTTGTCTTGGTGGCATATATATATATAGTTGTCTTGGTGGCATATATATATATAGTTGTCTTGGTGGCATATATATATATAGTTGTCTTGGTGGCATATGCCTTTAATTGAGAAGCTGAGGCAGGCAGGATGTCTAGGCCAGCCAGGGCTACAAAGTGAAAATTAGTCTTTAAAAAAAAAAAAAAAAAAGTGATTTCTTTTTTATTATTTTCCAGAAAGAGTTTTTCAGCCTTTATTCCCAGCCCTAAGGAGGTGGAGATAAGAAGTGATGGCTGGGCAGAAAGAGGAACATAAATCAGAGGAGACAGGACCCGCTTAACCCCGCCCCCCTTGTTTTGGGCTAAGGAGTTGGTGAGGGGAGAGGCTGCTGCTTTGTCTCTCTGATCTATGTTAGAATGTCTTTAATAAACTACAGCTCGGGAACTGGATAGATGACTCAGAGGTTAAGAGCACTGGCTGCCCTTCCAGTGGTCCTGAGTCCAATTCCCAGCAAGCACATGGTGCCTTACAACCATCCCTGCAGACATGCAGGCAGAACAGTGTATATATAATAAATAAATTTAAAATAAAAAAATAAACTCCAACTCCGCTTAAACAACAGTCCAGAAGAGAAGGGAGCAATTGGAATTTATTGAAGGCTTATTTAGTGTTACAAACATTCATGTTCACAATGTTTCCCAGGTCAGGCAATTAAGGTTAAATAACTCGCCCGAGGCCATGCAGCTAGAGGCGGCAGAGCTGAAAAGCCGCCCTGATTCCTGTATCTTCTTCCTGTCTCCCCACCACATGGCAAGGCACAAATCAGCTTGATCTCACTCAGCCCTCTGCCCCCATACAATGCCACTGAATATCAGAAAGAGACACTCTCATGCTGGGGGGAGTTTACTAATAATCCTCCATCGATGCTGTAGGCAGGGCGTCTCCTCCCACAGCCTGAACACCCATGCTGCACAGGAGAGACTCTGCCATCCAAGGGTCAGGGCAAGCAGGCAGGAAAGGGCGCCTTGGGAGGGTACGCAGCGGGTTTTCTTTCTGAGCCAGCCAGCACACAGGGCTGCTGGTCTTGGATCTGTTCATTGGTACAAGCCCAAATCAGAGTCCAGTCTCTCGGCTGCCTCCATTGAGGCTGAGGCTGTGTGGGCGAACGCCATGCTCCAGCCTGCGGCCAGACAGGAGGCGTCTCAGGGAGGAACCAGAGCTTAAGTCTCCACAGCTGCGAAGGTGGAGGCTCTCCCGACCTGGTCGTCCCCATGGGCTCCTGCGCACCTGGAAGGGGACACAGGAGAGGGCATTAGCATGGGTACGGCTGGCCCAGTGGTGTTTCCTGGCTCCCCTAAGGCTTACCTGCTTATGTCCATGGGCTGCAGTCCCCGTGGGATCTGGTGACTTCCTGGACAGCTGGAGGAAACGAGTGACCAGGCCGCGGCCTGGCCAGCTTCCTTTTAGGTCCCCTAGAGAGTGGGCAGGTGTAGGACCTGAAGGCAGGGGAACCTTCTGGAAGGTGGGCACTGGGCGGCGTTTTTCAGCTGAGCGGGCACGTAGCAACTTTGGGGAAGGGCAGCGGGCTAGGCGGGAAAGGCAGGCTTCAGAGCAGAGCCCTGCAGAGAAAAAGCCAGCAGGGAATGTGCGTAGGCACACAGTGGCCCCACACCTCCAGCTGCCCAGCACACCCCTGACCTGTGTCTGCAGAGGAGACAGAGGCAGCTTCTTCCTCAAGCACTTTGGTATAAAGGTCCCTGAAGTCAGCTAGCGAGGGAGAAGCGGACAGTGTGAGTGCTGTGTGAACATAGCTCTCCTCCCACCGTCCACCATCCCGAGTTCTCCCGCTCCATCACTTCTGCCCACAACCAGGGGGGGAATGGCTGCGATCTCCGCTGCTGCCCTGCACTGGGGAGCCCCCAGCTCTGGTTAGGGCCCCAGATGGGATTTGTCGGGCACTTCCTGTGTGGCTGTGAACTGTTTTGCTTTATATCTTTTTTCAGTTCGCTCGCAGAGACTGCTGGCTGACCTGTTTCTATACCCGAGCGGTGTGTAGCCCAGGCTTAGGCCTTAGTCATGAGCCTCTGCCCTCCAGAGGGGAGGACTCACTGCAGGGGTAACTTAACCTTCTTCCCCCTCAAACCTCACAGGGTCCCACCCAACCCCTGGACAGGTGAGGATGTGCTCACCGGTGTCGCTGGAGGTGGTGATGCCCGGGTCGCTGTGAGCCCTTGGCAGCAGCAGTGGTGGAGGGGGTGTCCGGTGAGGAGGCCGGTGTCCGGGTGGGGTGAGGGAACCTGAGCTGTCGCTGAAGCGTCGAGCTGGGGCTCGGGCAGGAGGGGGTGCAGCTGAGCGGTTACCTCCTCTGGGGACCCGCCGCCTCAGCTCAGGGAAGCAAGGTCCCACCCAGGGTGGCCAGCCCTCCAATCTGTGGCAACTGCGAGCAGCGGTGGGGGCACCTAGTGGGGGCGGGGGCTCAGGGGCTGAGCAGGAATAGGAGCGGGCAGCCCGTGGGGGCCGCCGGGCCAAGGGACTGTCTTCAAAGGGGCCCCGCAGGCCGCAGTCCAGGCTGAGGCAGTAGCCTGCTCGGCTGCGCTGGATGGAGCGGAAGAGCACGTAATCGACGGAGCGCACAGAGCCCTGGAGTTCCAGCAGGCATGAGTCTTCTGACGGGCTAGAGCCCCCGGGGAGGTCACCAATGGCTGATAACACCAGGGAGCCGCTGTCCATGGACACTGTGGGGGGCATGGGGACACTGGGTAGAATTGCAGGACAGCTGCCCTTCATGAACTACTCCGACTCCAGCTTTATCTTCAAGGAGGCAGACAGGCCCAGAGTTCTGAGAAGCCACAGCCTTCAACTCCAAACCATCAGCTGAGTTCAGTCTTGTTTCTCCTTCCTTATGACTCCACCCTGCCCTGCCTGGTCCTATCTGACCCCACTCTGCTCACCATCTACAATGGAGGCCACCCGCTCACAGACACAGGAGCCATCATGAAGCTGAGGATCAAACAGAGTGGCCTGCGGAAGACAAAGGGTCAAAAGTACAGCCCTTCACATTGCCATGAGCATTCTCATGCACTCACTGGGAAGTGGTCTAAACACTAGAGATTCCACACCAACTCTGTTACTCTGTATGAGGTAGCTGGGTTTTTGTTTGTTTGGTTGGGTGTTGAGTCTCCTGAGTAGCCTAGGGCGAGCCTTTGAACTCCTAACCTGCTGCCCCCATTTCCCAAATCCTATGTTTATAGGTATATGCCACCACAGTTGGCTTTGCATAAATCACTTGAGGGTATTAATTTCCATTTTTTTTAAAAACACTTTTTATTTATTTATTTGCCTTTGTGTTTGCCTGGAACTACAGACAGTTGTTAGCTGCCATGTGGGTGCTGGGAATCGAACCCGGGTCCTCTGGAAGAGCAGAGGGTGCTCTTAACCGCTGAGCCATCTCTCCAGCCCCCATATGTTTTATCTTTTGAGACAAGGTCTCTCAAGCCTTGGTTGCCCTCGATCTTGTGGCACTTGCTGCTTCTGCATCTCCAGTGCTGGAATTACTGAAGTGAACCATCACAAACAGTGGCACATCTTCAATAAAGAAATATTAGTTTATCTCCCAACCACCTCAGCAGCTCTAGGGCAGATCAAATATGACAGTGGGTACCCTGTAGAGGGCATGAGAACTGTTGGTACCCTGATCAAGCAGCTTTCTAGGCTCTATGCACTGCTCCCAGATGCTCCCAGCCGCAGCCAGCCCTCCCCTCACCTGGCTGTCTCTTCGTAGTCCCATGACGGCCTCGTAAGAAGGAGGGCAATCAGTAGGGTACAAGGGCACTGGGCTGTCCATGGAGCCATTATACGTGATGCTGGGAGGGTGAAGGAGAAGATGAGGGCCTGGAAAACACCTCCTGCTCCACAGTTATAACTGCCCACCTCCAGGCCCAACCACCGCCCTCTTCCTCAGTTCCCCCAGCAGGTCCTCACCCAGCCTCACCTTTGTGCGTCTGTCTCTGAACTGCAGGTATACTCCGGAGGATAGTAGGGCGGTGGGGGCACAGGTGGCACAAATTCCTCCAAGTCCAGCATGGTGTGGAGAAGAGGAGCTGGAGGCGATGATGTACAAGCCAGGGGTCCTAGGGGGCCTGAGACCGAGCGTTCAGGGGCCAGCTGCTGGGGAACAAGCCTGGTTTCAAATTTCTTTCCTTTCTGCTATTTTTATGGCCCTACCTCCTCCAAGAAGATCCAGTCGCATCCCTTCTGAACCACACCCAGTTCCTTCTTCAACCTGTGCCTACTCAGTGCCTCCAGCTCTGACCCTGCACACCTATATCTCTCTCTTTTAGTTTCACATCTACCCATAATTACCACCCATTCCCAGTCACCACAGGATTATTCATCCTTTATCCCTACTTCCATCTAGAACCTTCTTGATTTCACCCCATCCAGTCTTCCTCACTCCCTTTGGTCCTAAACATTTCTGGGATAAATATCCTCAGGTGACTCAGAGCCCCAAGCTAAAAATCCAGACCTGTAGCTACTACTTTGCAAAACTCAATCCCAGCACACGCATGCTCCTGGAGACCTGGCTCCTGGCTCTTCCCTCCCTTCTTACCATATGCCCCAGGTCCAGGGAGAAGATCTGGACACAGCAGACAATGGCAGAGAGGGTACAGATGATAGCAGCGCAAACGGTGAGCCCACACACACTGAAGAGCAGATTCTGCAGAAGGGAGGACAGCACTGCAGGCCTGGGGGGCAAGCCCACATATTCGAGCCTTTGAGAAGCCCAGGAGGGGAGGCAAGGAGAACAGGATCGGTATGCTCACCTTGAGGGCCCCTCGGGCTTCATCACAGGTGGAGTTAAGGGCAACTTTCAGCTCCTGACCCCACTCTGGACAGGGTCTGTGCAGAGGAATGGGAGGGCAGCAAACACAGACCTTCCCTTCCTGTGTGGACGCGGAAAGGGTAAGGCAGCGTGGGTCAGAGCAAACTCAGGGCTCCCTCACAGCTCCCCTAACCAGCTTTCTCCAAGACTCCCACCTCAAATCTCACCATGGAGCATTCTCGGAAGTCCCGAGCCAGCTGAGCGTTCTTACAGGAAAGAACAGAGCCAGCCATGCTGAGCATGACACAGAGCACCGACAGCAGGGAGAAGAAGGAGATCTGGGGACAGAGGATGTCATCTCAGCGCTGGGACCTTGACCAGTACTTCTCTTCCATAGATCGAGCCACCCTCTTTTCCTGACAGACACCTTTTGCCAGCCTGGTACGAACTGGAAAGCCAATTCCTTTCCTGGGGGCATAAACTACCAGTATCCCCTCTGGTGTTGGGCACCTGCCTCCCAGTGGATATGGGGCCTTGGCACCTACCACTAGGGTGAATGGACGCTTCCAGGACACAATGCCAACCAACCCGGAGAACGCCAGCTAGGGACAGAGTGGGCACAGGCTCAGCCTGGCAGGGGAAGCACCTGAGTGAGCCCCTCACAACAGGATGCACCCAGCTCTGCAAGGAGGGAGGACCAGGACGGGGGAAACAAGCTTGTGGGCTTGCAGGTAAGGGAGGGTGGGGCCCAGAAGCTTCTCCCACCCCACTGCCCTGCAGTCTTCGCCCAACTCACCGAGAACCCAGCCCAGGACGGGCAGGACCTCCTGATGCTCTCGGTAGTGGTGACAGAGGAGGCCACCATGCTGAAGGTGACCACCAGAATGCCCAAGAGCACCTGAGCCAGCCCCAACGTGAGCAGGGCCTGCAGCCAGGGTCGGTGGAGGCGGAGGTGGGTAAGGCCCCGGGTACTGGGCCGGCTGGTCAGAGAGCGACTGGAGTCACTAGGCGAGGGCATCATGCCTGGCGCCCGGTTGCCCATACCTCGCTCGGTCTCCCTTGATACTTGGGAGCATCTCAGAGGCGCCCAAGGCCCTGTTCTTTATCTTTTCCAGTACCCTCGCTGTAAAGCCCACCTCCTGGCTAGGTCCTCTGGGGCATTGCCCAGGGACACCAGCTGGAGGGAGGCCCAAAGGAGGGGCGTCACGGAGGGGCAGTGAGGGGCTCCCGCCCCACAACCAGACGGGTACCGTGCCCAGGGCAGCAATAAGGACGCGAGGGCACCGGCTCATTGCATTTCCTTAAAGAAGAGTGCCCAGGAGGGCTGATCCCAGACTGAAGATTGAGCAGCGCTCCGGAGCCCACGGAAGGGTGGGGAGGGCAAAGGCGAGAGAGGGAGGTAACTAAGTCTACAGAAGAGAAGGAAGGAGGTGCCTTTGGTGATCCAGGGCCGCCTGGTGGGGAGAGGCCGGGGGAAACTGTCTCCAGGGTCGCGGACCCCGCTCCCCTCCCCACCACGCTCCGCTCCCTTAGCTTCTCCAGTTGCTGCTGCAGGTCTGGCTTAGAGGCGGGGGATGGGGGATGGTGCGTGCTGCGGAGGAGGGGTGTGGTGGCTGGTGCAAAGCATCCTGGGAGGTGTAGTCCGAAAGCAACCCTGGGGAGGGGAGGACATAGGGAGAGGCCCTCGTCCAACCCTAGCCTCGGTCTAAAGCTTGGCTGGTTAAGAATCATTTCTGTGCCTATTTTCCGCCCTGCCCAATGCTTCAGGATCCCGGAATGTAGAGCTTTCAACAGAGGTAGTGGACTGCCCATCCTTAATGGAGAGGGCAGCGAACTGGCTGGGCTGCAGCTCCCCAGGTCTTGAGTTTCCCATCACCCCATTCAGTTTGTCAGTTTACTCTCAAGTAAAGATTCAGGAAATTGGTGAGCTTGAGTTATACATTTTTTTTCTTTTTTAATTTAAATAACGGAAAGACAACCTTGGCACAGCAGAGGGAAAGTGGGTTTGGGTGTGTGAGAAGTGGCACAGTGTTGCCAGATGGGGGATAAAGGCGAGTGAGTCACAGCGGCCTCCCTCCCCACACCTCCAGGTCAGGTTTAGAGTCATGGCTGTGGGATCTAGTGCCCTAAAGAAGTCATTAAGTAGCGACACCTCCTTGAATCCCAGAGACTTCGGGATAGGGACTTAGTTCCCATAGCGGCAGGCGGGGGCATCCCAGCGGGGTCATGGGGCCCTGAAGGCATTTTCTGCAGCCCCTGCAGCTGCATTGGCGGCAGCAGTTCGAACTGCAGGGTTGGAAAAGACCCCGGCAGCGAATTCTTGCTGGGCTTTCTGAAAGCTGGCACCCGTCCGGCGATACAAAGAGTGGATCTGCAGGAAGATGGCAGAAGACACATCACAACAGGGAGGTCCCTCCCTCCCTGCCCCAAGCTGACCCACCCACCAGCTGCTCTTTCCTGCCTCGCCTTCTGGGATGGCACTCCCTCCAAACACATAAATTCACCCACCCAAGAAGTCCATTAGACGAGGACCCGCCCCTTGGTGCTTGCCCTACTGTTCCTTCACGTTCCACTCTGCACCCCCTAGGGACTCATGGTCTCACGCCACCCCACTTCCACCCAGTCCCTCACCCGCTTCAGCATCACGATTCCCAGCACAGCGATGCCAGTGAAGAGCAGGGCAACGAGCAGCATGAGGACAGCCACAGCTGTGTTGGCGCTCACCGCCACAATTGCGGTGACCCAGCCGCTGTGGGGAGAGGCCTGGTGACGAGGGATGCTCTGTGCCCAGCAGCGCTCACTCCCCTCCTACTAACCCAGGCCCACGACATCTTCTCTTCACACTTTTAACTTGCTCCTGAAGCATTAGCTCCTGACTCTCCTGGCCTACTCACTCAGAGCATAATCTTACTTGAGGGTGCTCCCTTCTTTCAACAGTGGTGATATGGTCTCCCTCACGAAAACTTTCCAGCTGCTGCCTATCAAGAGCTCTCAAGTATCTAGACCTCTTATTGAATTAGGCTCCTGGAAAAGCCCACATGCCCTTTCCCTCATAACTAAATTGCCTAGGGTGGGAGAAAGAGGTCAGGGAGGACACATGGAACCTCACACACCTGAAGCCCCACCCTGGGATGCCAATGGCTTGGAGGACGAAGAACACATCCTGGACGAAGAAAATGAAGAAAAAAACGAAGAAATTGAATGAACTATCACTCCTGTGAAGAGAAAAAAGGCAAAGCATGGGAGAATTAGGGTAGGGCTGGAGAAGGTTACAGGACCCTCTGCAGACCCTCCACCGCCCGCCTCGCTTACCGGAAAGCCTTATACATCGGGCGGTACCAGCAGATAAAGGAGCAGGGAGTGAAAAGGAGCAGCCAGAGTATGGCCAGCCCAAAGCCTGAGCCACTGCTGCTGTCCACACAGAACCTGGCCAGGCAGGCCAGGAAGTTCAGGACAAGGGCCAAAGTGCTGCCTGAGGGTCAGAGGGACACAATGAAGGGACTTTCTGGGCTGAGAACGAACACACAAACACATGAGAACACACACACACACACACACACACACACACACACACACACACACACACACACGGCTCCCAAAGACTCCTCCCACTCACACATCCAGAGGTAGTACATGGTGGATACTGTCTTCTGAAATTCTTGGGGGATCTCCATGGAGATGTCCTGGAAAAAGCAAGGCTGAACTGGGCAAAAAGACGGTAGGGGAGGCCAGTTGTTCTGTCGAGCTGTAAGACAAAAAGCAGGAAGAAGCCTTCAAAGTGAGTGTCAATCACTAAGAGACACACTCTCCCACCTAAACCTTCTCAGTTACAGGTCCAAAGAAACCAAATGTGGAAATCAGTAGGCATGGTAGTGCATGCCTGTAATCCCACACTGAGGAGGCTGAAGCAGGGGGTCAGAAAGTTCCAGCTCAGCCTGACCTGGTCTACACAGCAAGACCCTTCCAAGACAAAACAAAGAACAGAAAAATAATAGTAAGCAAACAGTTATTATTTGAAATATCTGAGGATCATGTCAAGAACTCTGCATAGGTGATTTCAATCAATGCTCACAATTTCCTACTTTGTAAAATGAGACAAACATTCTGGAAACTAGGAAGCTAAGTGCTCACTATAAAGTACCAAGTGGTTGGGCTACACCTCAGTGGTGGGGTGCAGGCTGGAGAGATGGCTCTGTGGTTAAGAGCAAGCACTGGCTACTGTGGCAGAGGAACGGGGTTTGGTTCCCGACACCCACACGAGGGTTTACAGTCTGTAACTCCAGCGCTGTGGGAGTGGGGGATGTCTGTTGCCCTCTTCTGGTCTCCAAGGATACTGCACACATGGATGCACTCACATACATGCAAGCAAAACACTCAAACATTATAAATCTTTTAAAAACCCATGGAGGGGTGGGGGGCCTGGAGAGATGGCTCAGAGGTTAAGAGCACTGGCTGCTTTTCCGAGGTCCTGAGTTCAATCCTCAGCAACCACATGGTGGCTCACAACCATCTGTGATGAGATCTGGTGCCCTCTTCTGGTGTGCAGGCAGAACACTGTGTGTATATATATATCCATAAATAAATCTTAAAACCGAGACACAAGCAAACAAACAACACCATCACGGAACTGCTTAAGAGCCTATGACTAAGAAGCAGTGCCAACCAAAAGTCAATTTTAACGATCTGACAGGTGAACCCACGTAGTTCCTTCCCGTCTGCACCCTGAGAAGCGCTCACTACCTGTGCCACCCAGGGCAACATGCTGCAGCTCTCGCTCCCTGCGGTCCAGCTCCTCCGCCTTGCGGTTCAGTTCCTCCTGCTTCTTGAGCAGCTCTGCGGTGGCCGCAGCAGCAGCAGAGGCCTGTGCAACATGAGTAGAGGCAGAGGTGAGCTCCAGACCCAGCCCTGGCTTCCTCTCCTGACCACTGCACACCCCTTTCCTTACCTGAGTGCTGTAGGAGCCATAGTTCTTAGGCTCTGCAGGGCTGAGCTTTCTCGTCTGTACAGAGGGAGCTGAGGGTGGTGGCAAGGGGGCCGGGGTCGGGGCTGGAGGCTCATAGGCTGGTGGAGGCTGGTGGAAACAAGCCTTAGAGATCAACTGAAACACCATGGTCTCATCTGCTTGACATCACCTGCAACCAGAACTCATCACCTACATTGGCAGCTAACCCTAACCCTACAAGTTAGGAACCTTCTTGTTGTTTTGTTTTTGAAACAACAGGCATTTGGGCTGGTCCAGAACTTGCAATCCTCCGGCCTTAGTCTAAGCACAGATGGACAGCCCTGTCATGTGCCTAGGCAGACAGCTACTTCCTGTGTGAATTTAACTTAGACCTGCAGCAGCCCTGCCTAACCCTGATACTTGACGCTTTAGCAACACTTACAGCATTTACCCACGTATCACCATCTCTTTTTTTGATTTTTAAAATTACACTTATCTACTCATTGTGTGTGAGTTTGTGTGCTCTTTTGATCATGGTGCAGATGTGGAGGTCAGAGAACTTGTGGAAGCCTGCTTTCTTCTTCCATTGCATTGTTCCTGGGGGACTGAACTCGGGTTGTTAGACTACGGAACAAGCTGAGTCTTCACCAACCAGGCCATCTGTCATTTTCCCCTCCCTGGACAGGGTCTCAGACATCCCATCCTGGCTTCAAACTTGCTACAAGCCAAGGATGATCCTGAACTTCTAATACTCCTGTACCTCTCAAGTGGTAGGATTACACACTGGTATCTAACACTCCGTTTATGTACTGCTGCGGGCTTTGGATCAGTCCAGGGTAGTGCACTTGATGGCAAGCACTCTACAGCTGAACTGTATGTATCTCCATAGCCCCCTTAACTCTGTCTACTAACCAGCTTCTCCCAGTGCTCATTGTTTGCACTCTGGGGGAACACCTACAACCCTGACTAGCCCCAGCATCGATTCTCTTCAGCTGTCTTCCCACAGACCGAAGGGACTCCCTGGGCTGACTTCAAACTCAAAACGAGATGGCTCCGTTGCCTTGGGTTAGGCTTGCCCTGACTGTATGGCGTCTCTTGAAGAGCTAAAAAAACAAAAGCAACAACAACGACAAACCAGGAACCACACAGCATTTCATCTTCTCTCTGCGTTTTCTTTTTTTTTAAACAACAAACAAAAAACAATATGCAGACTAAGATTATGGCACACCCCCTTCCCTTGCTCCTCTGTGCTCCTAATTGCTTACCTCTCGGCTCTCAAAAGGGTTGTAGACATCAAGCGTGGCATACTGCTGGCTGGGTCGGTGCTGGATCACAGCTGGGTCCTGAGAGCAGAGACTTGGGCTCAGCGGGCACTCGGTGCTAAGGGAATTCCTAGGAACTTCCCGAAACTGCTCCAAGTACCGAGCCCTCGGCGACACGCTGTGGTCCTCGACATTTGCCTTCACCATTACCCTGCACTGCTAGAACCTACTCACTACAGGGGCAGAGCCCGATTTCCCTTAGAACCCCAGTGCTCACTGGTCCGGAGCTACAGTCACCTCCACCTAGCGATACTCCTTTCCGGGGTCAAATGCTACGGGAGTAAGTAGTCCGACCCCATAAAATTGGAGATTGCCCAAAGGAGGCCGGTGCAAGTCACCTGGAAGGGATTGTCAAGCTCGCCAGAGTCGGGAAAAGGGTTCTCGCCGTCTCTACTCTGAGCCATGTTCGCAAGTGAGCTCTGCTGCCCCTGCCCTCCACGCCCCTGCCGCGGCAGCACGGCGGCGGCCCTGAGAAATCCCTCTGGGGCTCTCGGTCTACTCGCTTCTCTGTACTCCAATTGGTCGAACCAACCGGAAGACTAACCAAGATTCCCGCAGCAGTAGCAAACTGCGCCTGCGCCTTAGCAAAAAAAGCTAAAGCGGGAAGGACCTCACGTGACAACCCCAGACCAGTCTCCGCTGCCCAGCGCCTCACTTCCTCCACGTGACTCGAGTTAGGGAAGAACTACTAATCCCAGGTAGCCACGCGTAAAGCAGCACAGACGGGAGATTTCTGCTGCGGCCTGTGGCAGGAGGCAGTTTTCTCGGGCTCTACTAAAGGGGCCGGCCTCATGGCTACCGTCACAAATCCATTTATTTAGAGGGTCAAGGCTATTTCTCAAGACTCAGTACTCCAAATTACACAAGTTCTACCTGATTGTATCTATTTTAATCTTCACTACCTTTGAACACAGAGTGCTTTTAAACTGGTAGTCTGGCTCTAATTTGGCAGGGCAAAGAGGCTCTGCCTTTGTACACAAATTGAGAAATGGCTACCAATTGTTCACCCCTTTACCACAGTACCCTTGAATGTCAAATTCCAGGGATGGGGGTCAGATGAAGCATGTCATTTTATTTCACAAAGACTGTACAAAATCCCTTATAAAACATGGGGTAGACACCACTTGGTTACCTCATTCTGCCCCCATCCACCTCCATGAGGGGCAGATGAGGTTGGAAGTGTAAAGAGCAGTATATACAAGGCAGGGTTTGAAGGGGTAGGTACAAGTTCTGTCATAGATACACTATTTCACATATTTACAGGTATAAAGGAGCCAGGGGCAGGAGGAGGAGGTGAGTTCTGGCTCTGTTCTTTTGTATAAAAAAGCACCAGTGTCCTGGACTGGACACCCACTGCCACACAAGCAGCAGGGGCCCAAGGCCTGATTGTCACCGACTGATATCCCGACTGGAGTCCCACAACTTGGTGTTGGGTGGCTCAGTCCGAAGGCAGGCGAAGAAAGGATGCTGAAGGGCTTCACCTAAGGTCAGCCGCTTAGCAGGTTCATACTCTAGCATACTTTCAATCAGATCGAAGAGCTGGTGGTGGTCCTCTGCCTCTGAGGTCAGATACCGCTGGTGGAGGGCAGGAACAAGGTAAAGCAGGATGCCTTACAAACCTCTATTATTTTTCCTTACTTTTCATCCTCTACCTAAGACAGGGTCTGTACACAGCCAAGGCCTTTCTGGAACTATGCACTGAAGTAGTCTGAACTCAGTATTCCCCTGCCTCAGTCCCCAGTGCTGGGATCACAAGCCTGCACCACCATCCTGAGCGCTTGGCCTCCTTTAGAAGTCCGACCCTTCCTGTTTGGAAAACAGCAGCAAGGTTCTGCACGCCACTGAAAGGCTACCCTAGCACAGCCACACCAGGACCTATGATCCTGACATTACGGCTCCGCCTACCTTCCTTCATACTTAAGCCTTACATGTACTTCCTCATCGACATCATCAGCTCATTAAAATGCAAGCTCTTCAAAGGTGGTTTATTCTTTTGTCTGATTTAAGGAATCCTGGGCACTGCTTTGCTCTCAAGGTCAGGCTATCTAATCTCGCCTCTGTGAGACCATTCTCTCTTCTCCGTCCACTGTCCTCCCTCAGTCTCCCTCCCCCCCTGTCCTCAACTTCTGCTTATAGAATGCACTCCATGGGAAGGAAGCAACCCTGAGACTGTGGATAATGTATATCCCTGGCTGGGCTCACCCGCAGTGGTTTGCAGTTTTCACGAACGTAGCGCCCAGCTGATGTGTTCTCATCCCAATCCAGGTGACCCCGATAAAAGTATTTCTGTTTTCTAGAGGGGAGGGGAGGTTGTTGCATCAGAAGGTTCCCCTTTTATAAAATGCTTTGCCTTGTGAAACTACATGGGAACTAGAGAGTTATCAATGAAAAAAAGAAAATGATGTGCAATAGCTAAAATCCCACAGAGAGAAAAGGGGAAAGCCTCTCCTATTCAAGGTTCACCTTGTCTTTCGGATCATCCGAGAAGGGATAGGACCCAGGATCCTTTCCATCATGGCTAGATGTTCTCTGTTGTCATGGGTCTGGGAAACAAAGATAGATCTAAGCATGGTACTCAGAAAGGAATGCTGGGGACTAGTTGCCAGATGGGCAATGTGGAGGACTGAGAAGGTATGTCCTAAGCAGATGAAGAAATCAAGCAGGAGAATGGCAGGTGGCCCAGCAACATCCCCACCACTTACCTGGAAGAGGGTGAAGCCAACGTAGTACTCAAAGATGATACAGCCTATGCTCCACACATCACATGGCTGTGACCAGCCCAACTCTGCATGGTGAGGAGCAAGAGGTATTACGATGCTTGGGGTCTGCTACTCTCAGGTCAGCTCACACACTGGGCAGCCCTGAGCCCCCTTACCGAGGATGACCTCTGGGGCTCGGTAATGGCGAGTGGAAACAATGGTGCTGTGGTGTTCATGGTCAAAGGTAGCACTGCCGAAGTCTACCACCCGCACAGCTGTGTTCTTCACACTGCGCTCATCCCGCTTCTAGGAGCAAAGCAGATGGATGGGCCTGTCCACTGAGATTCACACTAAGGTGCTCTGAAGTTGGAAAATCTGGCTCCTGGTATTTTGTTGTTTAAAACAGGATTTCACCATGTACCTCAGTCAGGCTTTGAATCTGCAGCAATTCTCCTGCCCCAGAGCCTCCCAAGTGCTGGGATCACAGGCATGTGCCACCACACCTAGCTCTTAAGAGTAGTACTTTGCGAGTAGGAAGAAGCCTAAGAAATGACTATGGGACAACAGAAATCTCTCGGTACCCCAAGGCTATGCCCAAGTGTCTGGTGTGCTGTTCTGAAAATCTGTAATACGTAGTGCGAAGACTTTAAGCCAGCTGTCAGGCAAAGCCGAGTCTTCCTGACACACACAAATGTACATCTAAAAGAGGGAACATGGGGATTTTCACTGTTAGAAATGCCCTAAATGGTCTTTCAATTTATGTCTTCTTAAATTGTTCCCTTTTGATTTGATGCAGTATGCTGGATTTATCCAGCTGGAGCCAGACAGGGAGAATACAGAGAACTAACCAAGTGGCCCAGTTACCTGCCCTGTGGACAGGGGTTGGCCCCTGTCCATCTTACCTTCTCTAGGTTGTAGGTGAGTTCGTAGTCTGAATTCACAAACAGAATATTTTCAGGTTTGAGGTCCGTATGTGTCAACTTGTTATCATGGAGGACTGCAGGGGAGAAGGCTAGATCAGGTTTGATCCAGGTAGCTAGCTCTAACTGGCAGCAGCTGACCCCTGACTGAAGCTGGTAAGGCAGGCAGTCCGGCCCAACTTCACTGGGCCCACTTTCTGCTCTGCCTGGCCTAAGCTCTAACCTCAGTAATATAAAATGCACATAAAGTCCACCTGATGCAAAAGCAGCAGTGTGCTACAAGTGGGAGTTTTTGTTTGGCCTTGACTTTGATCTATGTAATTACTGGACATTTTGCAAACTCAATTCATTAAAACTGCATCAGTGTGAAGATGCAGAGAAAAAACTGCTGTGGGTTCTGAAGCTGGCACCTAAGCTGAATGATTCAGTGTTCTCCCATCTGCTGTGTGTAAATGAAGAGCACCGCATCACACAAACCTAAGGCTCTAGGCAAGAGTACTTCTGTGTTTCTGTGCCTGCTGTCCAGCACTTCTCCAAGAAAGATGGGATGAGGAAGACACTCAGTGCTGTGAGTGTGGAGTAAGAGCCATCAGTGATGATACAGACATCAGTCAAGGGGGTAAGTCAGAAGGGATGTCAAAGCAGACACAGGTGTGCAGCAGGTACACTGATTAGGGGCCTGCCCAGCACAAAAGTACACACAAGGTCTGCTAGAAGGAAGCACTGCCCCAGAGTCCGCCTCAGCCCACCCCACTCACACTTGACGGCCTGGCAGAGCTGGAAGGCCATGTGGCGCACTTGGTGGATGGGATAGGGCAGGTAGTTGTTGTCTTTGAGGAAATCGAAGGTGCTAAGGCCCAGAAGCTCAAAGGAGATACACATGTGGCCATGGTAGTCAAACCAGTCAAACATCTGGACACAGAGGCTGGGGAAAGATAGGGGAAGTAGGATGTCTAATAAGCTCCCACCAAAGGAAGGACTGCATACTTGTTGATTCCACAGTTGTATAAAAAAACATGCCAGTTGCTATTACTCATAAAGGCTAGGGATGCAGATTACTTGGTAGAACACCCACTTAGCATGCACAAGGCCCAAGACTCAATCTGCAGCATTACATATCCGGTATGATGGCATGAACCTGTCATTTCAGCACTTGGGAGGTAGAGGCAGGAGAACCATAAGCTCAAATTAAGGTCATCCTTAACTACACACTGAGTTAGAGAAGGTTAGCCCGGGCTACATGATACCCTGTCAATTAAAAAAAAAAATAATAATAATAATCAATGAAATTCAGAACGGCCTTTTTTGAAGACCCAAAAAGCACTACATGCCAAACTCCCAAACATATTCCTGTAATATTTTTAGTTCAAAACCTATTGATTGGCCTGGAGCTATAATTCAGAAATGCAGCAAGAGCCATGGCATGCAAGAGGTCATATTCAATCCCCATCCCTTAAAATAAGAAAGATAAAATCTATTTGTTAAGCAGGGTGTGGAGGGGCACGCCTTCAGAGCACTCAGGAACTTAGAGGCAGGAGGATCACTGTGGACTTGAGGCCGGTCTGGGCTATGTAGTATGATTCTGCCTCAAACAAACAAAAACCAACTCCTTTACTAACTATTTGCTGAAGAGCTATTAGCACCAAATTCCAAACCACGTGGATTCTCAATTACCAAAGTCACCTTTTTTGTTAAGTTTTGGTCTCATGGTAGCCCGGTCTGAAATGAAAATTCCTATGTAGTCCATCCTGTCTCAAGTTCACCGGCCCCATTGCCTGAACTTTACTCTCAGCCAATGTGCTGCCCAAGTGTGTACTTACCGGCCTGTTAAATCTTATTTGGCTGGGGATACAGCTCAGTTGATAAGTACTTGTCTAGCATGCACAGAAATTTAATACTTGGTACACCACATAAAACTAGGTACAGTGATACACCTCTATAATCCTAGGTGAAGGCAAGGGATCAAGAGTTCAAGGTTATCTTTGCCTTTGGCTACAAGACTGAGCAGAAGTTAGCCTGGGTTACAATGAGATACTACAAACAAACAAAAAACCATAATCTGAAAAACAAACAACAAAACCCAACCAAACCTTTGCATAAGGATTTTATGCAATTTTCAACCTAGAAATTGTATGTGCACTATAAAATATCCACAGGCAGGCTCAACAAAGTTCTAAAGCCTGCAATTCTTCAATTAATGCTTAGGACCAAATCCTTTTACATTCCAACAAGTGTTCTAGTATTACCAGCCCCACAGTTTCATTTAAAGATTTTATTTTTAATTATGATTGTGAGTTATGTGCACATGACTGTAGATTTCTGAGGAGGCCAGAGGTGTTGGATTTCTCTAGAGCTATTTTTTTGTTTTGTTTTTCAAGACAGGGTTTCTCTGCATGGCCTTGACTGTCCTGGAACTCAACATGTATACCAAGCTGGAACTCAGAGATATATATATACCTAGCCTTTGCCTCTGCTGGGATTAAAGACAAGTGCCACCACTGCCTAAGTCTTGTAAAACTATTGTGGGGCTTCTCTACGGGGCCTAGAACCTAAACTAAGGTCCCAGCCAATGGTCATGTGCACTGTTAACTGCTGAGCCATCTTTCCAGCTCTAGTCTCAAAGTTCTCACCCTACCTCAGCTTCCTAAATACATTTTGTCTGTGTGTTGTATTGGGGTTTGAATTTAGGAATCTGTAGGATAGCTGGCTGGCACTCCATCCCTGGGTTATATCTCCAGCACCTTTTTCATTAGTGAGAACATGTCTTACTAAGTTACCCAGACTGCCTTGAATTTGCTTTGAGCCCAAGCAGGCTTTGTGCTTCCAATCTGTCTTTTATTCTTCTCCCAAGTGGCTGGGATTTTAGGCCTGCAACATCAATAGTGATGCTCATCACTGCCAGGGACATTCACCAAGGGATGAATGTCATAGGCCTATCCTAATGGTCTATTACTCTCATATGATTAAAAGTTAAATGAGTTGGGTATGGTGGTACACCTTTAACCTCAGCAATCAGGAGTCGGAGGCAGGAGGATCTCCGAATTCAAGGCCTGTCAGTAGGTTTGAGGCCAGCAAAGCCCACACAGGAAGAAAGGGAGGGGAGGAGAGTGGATGGATGGGTGCCTGCCTAGCCCCACTCTCGAGTCTTCTGAAGGTAGAGCCCCTTAGCCTCCTTACGCACTGCTCCGCTTGCTTACTTCTTGTTGTCAGGGTCTTTCTCATTGATTTTCTCTAGCACGTTGATCTCTAGTCGGGCTGCTTCCTTGTACTTCTCCACATTCTTAATGATCTTCAGGGCAACCCTTGCCCCACCCCTGTAGGTCAACAGGGGAGGCTTTTATTGGGTTCAAGAACATCTCACACCGAAGGGATCAGTGTAAGTACTAACAACTTCTGTCTGTCTAAGCTGCAAGCAAATCTGATGCCCTTATAAATCGTCCATGCCTAATAGATGTGGAGTAAGCAGCAGGCCCACGGTTACCTGCGATGGTCCACACACTGCACAACGCGGCCGAAGGTCCCTTCTCCTAAGGTGCTTACAATTTCATCTGAAATGAAAGAAAGTAGGGTCGGGGAGAGGGAGGGAGAAGAGGAGGGAATGAGATGAACTGGAAGGAGACAGGGCACAGCAGCCTGGGGTGGAGATGAAGGAACGGGGAGCAGAGAAAGATGGCTGCCTGCAGGGGAGAAAACCCCTGTGACTCCCACCACCTTAACCCCGGGCCATGAGAGCTGGGAGTGGACAGCAGTCAATTCTCAACAGCAACTCAAACCACCCAGATAAGCAACACCACGGAGAGAGGCAAAGAGGTTGTGACTTGGGCTGGCATGGGACGTTAGGATGGCTATGGGACCATTACAGGCTATAGGATTGTTACGATTTGGCTTGTACATCGCTCTTGTAGCCAGTCCCCGACGTGGTAGATGAGGTGGCCCTCAGCGTCGTCCTCTACACTCTTGGCTCTCCGGCTGCTGTGCTGCTGGCGGGGGGTGGGGGGGGTCGGAGCAAGCCAGGTGTCGGATCAGGGGCCGGAGGGAGACAGGGTGGGTGGTGGAGGGGTCAGCGGTCACAGGCGCCCAGCCAGGGGGACAGACGATGATGGGGGACAGTGGAAGGGAACACGTCAGATGCAGTAAGGCGGATCCGTGGGAGAAGAGAGTGCGGCGCATAATCCCAAGTCCCCAAACCCCAATCAGGAGAGGGAGAGGCACGGGCAGAGCAGAGGAAAAGTGGTGTCGCCAGTGTCACCCGCAACCCCATGCTCTATCAAGCACCCTTCTAGGCAGACACGGTCCTTCTTCCCCTGACCCCCAACCCAAACTCGACTGCTGAGGGGCCACAGAGCCCAGGGCTTGGGAGACACAGGCCTTTTAAGACCAAGGTCCTCATCAAAAGAGGCCTTCGGGCAGAACAGCTGCCCCCAACACAAGCCCACCATGTTACTTAGGGCATAAAGGCCTCATGCCCTTCTATCTCCAAAGTAGATGTGGGGCCCTTCAAGAGTCCGAGCGCTTCCAAAGAAGAGTAGGCACACACACTGCCCACTTCCAGGTTCATGCTCCGAAGCATGACTGAGAACAAGGGCCGCTTTATTTATCAGGGTCCCTGAGGGACTGAAGAAGCATGGGGAGAGGAAAGGCCTGGGCTGGCACTCACTGAAGATGAGCGACTGAAAGTTCGGCTGCGTCTCCTCCGCCGTCTGTGTTTCCTCCGGCTGCTGCGCTGGCTTCGGTAACTGCTGTTCTCCCGATGGTATTCATAGGAATGCCCAAAGTCTGTGTCATAGTAGGCCTCTCCTCGGTCACGGCTGTAGTCATTCCGCCTGTAGCTGCCACAGTACCGACGATCATATACCCGCCGGTCAGATGAATGATCGTCATAGCTGCTGTTGGTTAATAGATGTACATTAGGAATGCCAGCCCAGGCCACATTCCTTGTCATACTGTGTTAGGGGGAAAAAAACACAGGAGCAACAAGAGGAAGCCCAGAAGGTGCTTTCCCACACCTGCACATCACCAAGACCTGCCCAAAGGCACTTCAGACCTCCTCTGGGGGGCTCCTCCTCCTCCTCCTCTCCAGTGACAGCAGGGAACAAAGAACCACTTTGCTCTCTAATGTCTCCAGATAAAATTCAGCCTCGCTCTAACCCAACCCTCTCCTCTCCATACCACCGAGTTACTGACCACAGACCTAACTTTCATGTGAGCTATCCTTCCCTGGCATGGGCTTCCCTTTCTTCCACCAGGCAAGTTGAGGTATTCCTTTCTTAAAGGGCTCTCCATGAGTCAGGTGTGATGGTACACACTACTACTCCCAGAGCTCTCCAGGGGTCAGGTGTGATGGTACACACTACT